>BOPP01000142.1:1481691-1552584 GCA_017312745.1 Gryllus bimaculatus
CACTCCTTGGCCCAGGGGAGCACAGCGATTCACAGCTTGGGAGGGGTTCGAGAGAGACTGAATGCAGTTTTGTCCATCTCCAACATTTACATTAATGTTAATCATTCAATTTCTGTTGTGAACAATTCCATCAGACCGGGAGAGAGAGGAATGAAGTAATAGCAGAAGAAGAAGAGGATGGAGGATGAGAAATCGAAAATGCATAAAGAGAGAGAAACGGAGAAGTTTGAATTTTCTTTTGTTTTTTAAAGTGGAGTTAAACGAACTAATAAATTATCGAATTTTTCAATTGGTAAAATTTCGTATTTATCCTTATTTATTCATAATTTAAATGTGTTTAATCTTAATATGCGAAATTTTTTCTGAGTTTGAAAGAATTTGGTGTCTATTTCATTGTGATTGGTCTCCATTTGAATATGTTCGATACCATTTTGAGACTTAAATGTGTGAACACTTTATCTCGGATCGGGTGTACGACATTCACCAACTCTGCCTGTACACTGGCTAAGTGACGCGTTGCCTATAACTGATTGTGTTAGTCCATCGAGAGTGAACACCTCTGCTTGCTGATTGATCCAGTTACAAGGCCGCATACGCGACCCTCAATTGCAGACGGGAAACGTGCATTCCCGAAATCGACCCGGCTGTCCAACGCAGAGGTCGAGGCCACACATTCGCAATCATGTACACGTAGGCATCGATACCATGTCGGGCAACCAGTGAAGAGCATAGACCTCTTCATGGATGGGGCGATATCCCTCTCCGATAGCGGCGATACTTGAATGGGAAACCCCGCTGGAATACGTATGGGATGCGCCAAATTTCACGTTCCAGTTGGGGAGGAGAACAGGAATCATTATCAGAGGACAACCCTGTGCATCCACCTCCACGACTATGATCGTTACCTTTTGAATCGTTTCCATGTCGGGAGACCAGTAGCAAGCTAATAGCTTTTCTCGGTGCACCGCTGGCGGAGATACCTAGGTAGGAAAGTCCACAAGCGGACGTGTATGTCGGCGCCTGAGTTCACTTCCCACTTGGGGAGGACCACGGCTTCATCATCATCAGCGGTTAACACTTGGCACACATATATAGAGTATCTTAGGTTTGCTACAACAAGCTCTTGATGCATTGTTACCAAGAATTCATACGCCAGAACGATGAAAAATAATACTTAGTCAATGGCATAAGGGTTGCAACATTTCTAATATTGGCGTTCTCTAGTGTCAATTTCATGTTCAATTTTAGTTTTATTTGTTTCAATTCTTTTGTGTCAATCTATTTCAACTTCTGTACCTTATTGTATAAAGAGAATAATACTAATAACTTGCATATCAACACGAATAAACTACATCGTTTTTAGAAAAATATGAAATATATACCTTGTGGTGGCTGCTTGCTTTTTTGTGATATGGCAGAGATTTTTGCAACCGCTCTTCACTTCTCTGACGGAGAGTTCTGTAGGTTCGAGTCCCGAAAGTAGCAGAATTTTTGACATAAGCTAGGTTGGTCGAGTTCAGTCGACGGTCTGGAGGAGAATTTTAGCTGCACTGGTCGAAAGGTTTCCTGCGGGGCTCTCCATAACAAGGTCGCACCCTTTGAGAAAAGCCACATGTAGTGACAAACGCCGAAACGTTTGTCACCATGTCAGTGACGCGGCTCGTTCCTGATAGCCTAGATAACACAAACTCCGGCCGAGGAAGCGTACGCAACCATATCTTCATAAACTCGTAAATGTACGAGGGGGTGGAGATCTCTTCTGAACAGCACGTCGCAACGCATACCATCAGTAATGTTCATGTTCATGGATATTGGTGACCAGTGGAAGTTTTTAGATTCAGAAGAGTGTTCTTGGAGCCACGTTGTAGAAATTCTGGACGTGTGGGGTTTCGCATTGTCCAGCAGTAATTGTCCAAGTCCGTCGGGATGCACAATGGACATGAACGGTGAATGTTGATTAGACAGGATGCTTACGTACGTATCACCTGTCAGAGACGTGTCGAGACGTATCAGAGGTCCCATTTCATTCCAACTGCACACGGCCTATACCATCACAGAGTCTCCATCAGCGAGCCACATACTTAAAATCGTGATAGCCTGCCGTTGTAGAAGCAATAACTGATCTAAAAACTGTGTCGGACTCTGGTTGTCTTTGTCGTCGTTGCCGCGCGGAGCGCCGAATACTGATTGGTTCCACATCTCTTTATTTCAATACGCATGCCTGTACCAGATTTTCTGTAATTGTAATAAAGGAGCGAAGATAGGACAAGAAAGAGGAAGGAAAGATCGGCGGCCCTTTTGTTAGGATACTGCTCCGACGTTCGCCTGGTGTTGATCGGAGGCCGAAGGATCAAAGCAGCCGGCCGCTAAAATTATCCTCCAGACGGTTGAATTCGATCCATCTATGTAGCTAGTGTTAAAATAACTCTAGGATAAGAGTCGGTGCAGTCGCCGGAAATGTTGGTTTGAGGTAAATATAGTCGGTGATTGTCGGGGTCCATTAACGTCACTGCTCTGTAGAACTCGTCAAATGCCAATCGATCTTCGTACAAGGAATATGCAACCACCAGAGATTGATACATAGATGGTTGACGTGTTGCATTCACTGTGGCGTGCAGGCGACCGTTTACAATATGATCGACTACTGTTTCATGGTGTAACTTCTAAGTGCAACGTCAGTGTACTTAATGCTACCAGATAAATCGTTTAGTCGTGAGTCATTCGCCTGTGTTTCCCTTTCTGCAACCAGAGCCACTCCTTTTCTTGGCCTTCAGCACCATAAAATTGTTTTACCTGAGTTACAGTGCACTGTTTTGGGACCCCACTGTTTTGGGACCCCACACCTTTCCCTATCATTATACTCTCTGATTACACTGTCGTTTCGTGCACACAGTTTCACTTCTAGTTTTATTATTTAACTTATATATTATTTTAGAATGGTATGAAGATATTTTTAAGGTTTTCAACACTCATTTTAAATACAAGTTTATTTATTTCCACAAAACATAATTGTCTATTACCCACAAACGTAAAACTTTCTTAAAACTTTTTTAGCACATCTTTGATTGTTAAAATTCTATTATGGAGTAAATATAAAAATGGAATAATAGTAATTAAGAAAATGAGTGGATAAAGAAGGGTATAATTGTATGAGTGATGTGTTCAAGAAAACGAGCAACAATAGAAGCTAATTTTCTCATATACCACGAGTACAATTAACCTTTACAACGAGTGAGATTACCCTTTATCACCATGTTATGTTAATTTTTTTGTTTTCAAAAATTTGCATTTTGAGAAATCCATGCACATTTTTACCATACATGGCATACTAATGATAACGCCGTGGTGCTTTTGAAAAAAGTGTGAACCATGCATTGTGTAAGTATGATCTGCAGGAAAATATGTATATGTTTGTGTAAATACATATTCACTAAGGAAGATAATATGGATCATTTGCATGATCTTTATGTTTCGCAATGTGTAGAGCCAAGCCCCTCGACAGCCCCGATGCCCTTGGCCCTATCGCATTTCCCGACAGCGCAGGCTGTCTGCCATGAAGGGCATTGGCGGCGGACTGTAATCGCAGCTTCCGAACGGAGCGAGTTTTGAAATACCATATTTCGGAAACACTGTGAGTGAACTTGTGCTCCCCTCTTTAAGAGCAAATGCATCGAATTTTTTGGGCGTGCACATGCGAACGTGCGAATACCCACTGCTTCCTGCCACCGCTTTCCAAGAAAAGTTAACAAAGGTATAGGAAAGAATACATGTGTAAACACAGGACATTAAATAAGAACGTCATTTCTGACATAGGTCTGCTGGCGTACTTTTTAGAATAGGGAAACACAGCTGACGTTTAAATTCTTTTCATTTCTAATGCTAAGGCTAAATGTTATTAATGTAAAACATAATAATATTCATGTTAAATATTTTATGTTTTTCCATTAATCATTTAGAGTAACGTATACTTCACCAATTTAGCTACATTCATTTATTGTTTATATGTAGTTGATGTGGGAAGCAATCTGTTATGTACATTTTTGTTCATGTGTCATGGCCGACTGGAAATACCATGGCCATGTCTGTGTTAACGGTGTCTTAATTAGAGTTTAGTTCTTTCCTAAATTCTGATTGGTAGTTGTGAATTTTAGTTTCACGCATGCTATTAACATAGAGATCATTAACGTATTTTTTATCGAATCAATGAGCATATTTAGTAAACTAAATTAAAATAATAACCATAATAATAAAGTTATCATATGAAATTTTCTACGTGATAGGAAGTGTTTACACAGTAAAAGTTTGAAAGAAAACTATTATTTTTTGGCGGAAAAATCGCGGAAATGCATTATGCAGGGGGGTATCGGATTTTATTTGAATTCGTGTCCCTAGCCTGTTCTACCCTTGGCTGCGCTGGGGGCTCAGGATTCTAAGGCGCGAGGGCAAAGGTGGTGCGCGTTCAAGCGCCCACGAGGCGTCGTTTACTTGTTGTGGCATGGTGGATGTCGCCCCGCCATCTCATCCCATCACTCGGGCGACCTAGGAGCTACGTTGGACGAATGCCAATCATGGATAGCGCCATTCCTTACTAGATTTCGTGCGAGATTGATTCATTGGTGATTCCGGGCCGTCAACTGCTAAGCCGTTATTCCCGTAAGTGAAGAGAATTGTGGGAGATGGCGGTGATCTTCACTCTCTAGATTGCGAGAGATACGGCCGTCCTACAAGTCGGCTTGCGGGGCGGTTCACCACCCTCGCCGGTCCAAGCTCTGGATGAGGGATGAGGATAGGACGAGGAAGAGAAAGGAAGGATCAAGCGCGGTCCATGGCCCCTTTGCTAGGATTCGCCTAACACGGAGTAGGAGGAGACGCATAAGTACTGATCAATGCAGCCGACCTCTTAAATTCTCATTCAGACAGCGACGGAATTCATCACAGCTCACTGACAAGAGCCGAAAATCCTGCCACCGTCGGCAATAAAACCCAAGGATCTCCGCGTCAGGGGCACTGGAGTGATCTCCGTTGACACCACGAGCCTGTACTCCTTACACTCCTTTTCTCCCTTTCATATGAATGTGGGTTTAGACAGCGGGTCGGGTTTCAATATATGAGACTTCCTTCACGGTTCACTATTTAAGTCGTAATTATCCAGCAAATGGTGTAAAGCGATACAAAGTCCGCAATGCTAAAAGAGCAATCGAACTGGAAAGTCACAGGTTCTGAACCTGGCAGCTGGCTGCGGATACGTCATTTATGGAAATTAATGCAAAATACACATCGGAATAGGTGACAACTGCCCGTAAAATATCTGGGCACAACTGGCGTGAGTTGTAAAGTGTGAGAGTAGAAAACACAGCATCAGTTTGAAGAACGTTAAAAGTGTAAAGGTTATGTTAAAATTTCGTCTATTGAAATTTGAGTAAATAATCATTTTCCTTTATTTCATAAAAGAAACTTCTCTCTGCTCTTAGACGACCATTTTCGCTACAATTCAGATTATTTGATCTATCAGAGACACATGAATCATCAATTTGATTTTATATTTCCCGTTCCGTTGGAATTGCTAAGGTGTTGAATGAAAATCAAAGTAAATGTTGAAACGCGTTCCTTAGCAGATGATCCTAGGTATTTGAGAGACGTTTCTGAGAAAAATACTGATAACTATTTGCTCTTTTCGGTTAAATGAACATCATCAAAACTGATATTTTTACGGATATTTTTTAACTTTATTCAATTATTCACTTGTTTGGAATCTATCTTGTTAAAATTACGAAGGAAAATTACGTTTAGCTGTCTCAGAATTCGCATCCACGAATATATTGGATAAAAAATGAAGATTCCCAATAATATAACAATGATATTCCTTACTGATACCAACTGGCAAAGAGACAGTGGAGATGCAGAGACGAAAGTTTCTTACAAACATCAACTGTTATTTCAGACGTCTTAATATATTTCCATTATTATTTCAAATAATCTATTCAGCATACAAACGTTTTTCACTGGCAATCATTCCGAATATTCAGGACATTTTAATCTTGTTTTATGTAGACTTCGAACAGAAATTTTAATCACATCTGTCACATGATTTTACGATTTATGCTATGACATACTTTTGGTATAATTAATTTAACAAAACGAAAGGAACGAAACTCAATTTATTTCTCGTCTTTTAATTCCAGATTGAACAAAAGAGTTAAGTTTTCAATAATTAATAGGAGGTTCACAAATTTCATTTCTGGTGCAATAATCTTGTTCCGACACAGGTATTCAGCAATCAACGACTTTCCAATATGAAAATTCCCAGAGCGAAACACACTTCCAAACATTTGCCAATTAGCGAGCGAACTAATCCAGAAATCGCAATTAAAACAGACATAGCGCATTAAAAGAGTGACAAGAACACAGTCCATAAGCCGTTTCCAAAGCTCCGAGCTTCTCGACTCGTTGCAAAATTGTGAAATTCCATCAGCGCCGGTTGATGAATAATCATAGGCAAGAGCGAGAAGGGAAAATGGAGTTTTCAATTTCCATCGTCGCCCGCCGTGTCCTGCTTCCGCCAAGACGCAAATGGCTCCGGGGCGTCAGCTGCCTCTTAAGCGCCCCGGGACGGAGGCGTTCTCGGGAGGGGCTCTGTGATTCCGTAAACGAAGGTCCACTCCGGACCCCTGTCGAAGTCGTGTTTATTGAACTGCTGCACCCATTTCCTGGGCGGCTGAGACCGATACGGCAGGAGTGTGTACAGGGAGCGAGTGTAAGGCAGACCCGTCAAAAAGAGGCGTTTGAAAGTAAGGTAGCCACATGCATGTAAGATGCTTACAAGGCAGGCGATTGTTAGGCAGAACCGTGTGGCAGGAAAAGCAGAAAAATGTAAGGCAGCAAATGTAAGGACGGTGTGAGTAAGCCAATCGTGTGAGGCCGGCGCATGTGAGGCAGGGGCGAATAAGTCAGTCGCGAATAGAGTGGACACATGTGAGGCAGGTTTCTGTAAGGCCGGCAAATGAGAAGACACTGTATACGTCAACCGTGTGTTAGCAGGCATGTGTAAGAGAGGCACACGTAAGGCAAGAGCATGCAAGGCATGTGTATGCAAGGCAGTCGCATGTAACAAAAGTGTCTTTAATGCATGTAAGGCAGGTTGGCGATCTCAGTCCAATGGTTCGAGGGTTGGACTTTTCCTTAGGCGTGTGCCACCAACATGCATCTCCTTCCAATTTGCCCTATACTGCTTGGGAGGCTTAAGACCATTCGTTGTAGGCAAGTGCACGTTCCACCTGGGTGTTGTCAGTTCAGGATCATGTGTGTCGAGGCATGGTGGGCTATTCCATCACCATCTATCTTCCTTTCAGCCTTATCTTTCCATTTCCCAAAGATACCCAACTAATCGGATAGTACAGCGGTAATGACCCAAAGCGATACTTAGGCAACTCCCTGATTCACGAAGTCTGATTCAGACAACCGCGTAGGCAAGCAGCCCTACCCTACACCAATGTTTTCAGCAAAGCCAACTGCAATGGTCATTAGTCCCATTAGAGCTGTAATTAGTCGGTCGACTGGAGGTGGGGGATTCGTACCAGCTGACTGGCGAGGTCCGGCGCCGAACAAAGTGTCGGCGGGTGTCTCCTCCAGGTATCTCTCCCAGTGGGGCACCGTCCCAGTCGGTCGCTTCCAGCAGGTCTCCGTCACGTTTTGTAATGAAGTACAGTTCAGTGTAAGTGTGAGAAAGTAAGTGGTGAAGATAGGACAAGGAAGAGGAAAGGAAGATAGCGGAGCGGTTTGTGAGGGTACTCCTCCTGGAGTTGTTTGTCGAAACCACGGAAAGCTGCCAATCAGAGCAGCCGGCCGCCAGAAGTCTCCGCCAGACAGCGGGAGAGTTTGCCCTAGTTCGTTATGTAGCTAGTGTCAAAAATACCACCGTCCGACCTCGAACCCTGCGATCTCCTAGCTAAAAACAGCGGCAATGCTGCTCTGAGCTAACTTGACCGCTACGAGCTGACAAAGCTGAAATGAAGGTGAGGAGTCTCTGCAAAATAACGAATACAAACATTATACTCGAACATTTTTTGAAAAGCTGAAATCATATTTGGATAGTAACAGGCTACGCAGACTTAAAGCAGTTGGTCAGGAAATTCCGAAAGAAACTCGATTAGACGTTTAGGCAGAGTATGTGTGGCAGGCATTTGTCGATGAGGTCAGCTGAGGCGAAACATGCGACGCCCACCAAGCGGCGCGCAACGACAATAGACGTTGCCAGGAGGCATCCAGCACTTGCGTTACACGCCACGGAGCGCATGATCGACACTCGTATCTTTGATCACGTGCTGTTGAGGAAATTAAAGATCTAATGACATTCACTTAGTGACAATTTGCTGATCATCAGGTGGTAACCATAGGCCCGGTTTACAACTCATCTACATTTACGATACAAAAATAATATAAAATTCAACACATTAAAGAAGCTACAAGTACTACACCAAAAGATGGTACAATACAAGAGCTGTCTTTATCTTGCGCAGGACATTAACATTAATAATAATTTTAAAAACAATTACCTGCACATACGTAGTCTGTAGGAATACTGATATACATTTGCCAATCAATTTAATAACGTACCTGCATACATGTATGTACCCATTTACATATCCCCATTAAATACATATACATATATTCAAACACATGTACACATGTATTACAAACCTATACATATATTCTTATACATACGCACATATACAACTAAAAGTCAATGTACTTGCCCCACATGTAGGAACACTTCCACGCACACATGGATACACATATGCACAAGTTTTTAAAAAAAGAATCACTATATGGATTTTCATGTCAGCGCCCACATTATCACTTCACTACATTACACTTTCACCTGAAATGTCGTCGATTATGCTACCGAGCAAATTAATATAGTTTCTTGGTATAATATTTTAGTACTCTGCACCACAGTACACTTTATCTACACTACACTTAAATTATTGCTTATCTAAGCTAAATAGTAGAATACGTCGATTTCATGTACTTATTCAGACTATTTTTTCAAAACCGAAAGAGAGATATGCAAAGGCTTAACTTCTGTGACTACACTTAAACATCCAATCAAGCAATATTGAGGACACTAATCCAAAATCTGAGGAAATTTGTAAGCATGATTCAATGTTATCTCAAAGCTTATTGTGGCTTGCTTTTTTGATATTTTAAGTTACATATGTTAATGGCGTCGGTTTGGAGAAACATTGATTATAAATAAATGTTTGAAGTAATACAAT
The DNA here is from genome assembly GCA_017312745.1 of Gryllus bimaculatus. Lineage (NCBI taxonomy): Eukaryota > Metazoa > Arthropoda > Insecta > Orthoptera > Gryllidae > Gryllus > Gryllus bimaculatus. The sequence continues at coordinate 1,490,967 of BOPP01000142.1, forward strand.
ATAGCTGGAAAGTGATGATGACACTCTCGAGAAATTACATCTAAAACAGCGATCAAACCATTTACTATTTCATGTCAATCATGATTGCTGCACATTAAATCAACCATATTTTAGTATGATGCGTTTGATGCGTTAGAACGTCAATATTTCAATTGACATGTACTTGATATACTATATAAATAAATGAATTATATCATCGCATTACACGATGGATCAAGTTTGTTCCTTTCCCGCACGATTTGAAAAATAATTATTTTATTTATAAATTACTATTGGGTTTTTCAGTTCAATTCTATTTTTACTTTATTTTACAGTTCGTTAATATGCATATTGATCGCAATCCGGAAACCTTTATTGAAATTAGCCCAATTAGATTTTCTGTCTTAAAAGTACGATTAAATGTAATATGAAAGCAAAATTGAAAAAGTGTGTGCCATCATTTTGTACAAACTTCTATTAGAATAATTTTACAAGTATATTGCGACCGTACGCTACATTGGGAACCAACGCTGCGATTGATGTTTGAGAAATTCATTGTTACAGGGAATGATGGGAAACATAAAGAGAGGCGGACTTATTTACTTAACATAACAATAAGTGTTACAATATTCTCTACTTTCAATAAAATGATATATTCACTTTATTAAAATCAGGAAGAATGTAAATGCAGATATGCATCAGGTAATGATATCGTCGTTTCGAAGGCATTCATAATGCGATATATTGGATGGACATAAGTTCTGTATGCTGCTCAATTTTTATGTGAAATTATCCTTGTTTGTATTATGTCCTGTAAATAATGTGGGTACTACAAATAATGGAAGAAAGTATGAGCTCTTTTAGCAACACTAGGTTCTTTAAATTCCTTGTAGATTTCCAAATACAATGTAATACGATACATGTACAGTCACTAGGAAACTTACAAAAATTACATGATCCCGATTTTCCCGATTACCCTTGAGTTTTGGAAAATTCCAAATGTTTGATTTTTTGACTCTCTCATACTGCTTAATCGTAAAATATATACATTTTTTCTACAAATGAAATTTGTCTACAATTAATGCCATTTATTATTTGAAAATAAAATAAAAATATCTATCACAATAATAATATTGCATTTTGTATGATAAATATATGTACAGCTAATCCGAAGCCACACTTCCAAACTGACGTCACAGCTGTAGAGCGTAGGCCTTGTTGGGACGGAGATCCTGTCGGCGCTCTGAGAGGATGCGGGAGAGATCTAGGGGGCCGTGTTGGGGAAGAGTCACGTTAATATTCATTGGCGCTACCCCTACGTGCTCATTTGTTTTTAGATTGAGTTTGTGTTCTGTTTTTATGATGGCGCGCCGTTTCTGAGTGTGGGTGAACGGGTCATGGGAGTCACAGTGGAACCGAATTTCTGTTTTAAAAGAGAGGGGGAGAAGGAGTAAAAAGAATAAGAGAAAAATCGAGTTCTAAAAAAGAGGAACGTGTTCATGAGGTGTTTGACAGTGGGTGAGTTTTTTCATTAGCTTGCGAGAAAATGGAACGTGTATTTGCAGTGTCTGCGAACTCAAAAACAAATTATGCATGTACTATTTTTTTCTCTTTCCAGTGATATATGTATTTGCAGATAATTAAAAATGTATAATTTCGTTGTAGTAATTTCTTATACAAAATTGTGTTTCACGTGACATACTAGAGAAGAGTTGTACTACAGATTGTTTTCACAAGACCATTTCATGCGTTTATTTTAGTGTCAAAATTATACGAAGAATATATGCTACCTCAAATGTTTATATCGTGATTATATATTAATTATACTTCCAATGTACATGGATTTGTATTACAATACTGAGAAGATGAATATTTCATACAAGGAAAATTGTAATTTTTCGAAAACCATGTATTTTACAACTCTTTCACCTTCGATATAATAGTTTTGATTCACATATGCATGATAAAACGCTATGAAATTTTCTTTGCAGGTGGAGTGGTATTTCGCGGAAATATACTTTGCAATATTTTGGTGTGTTATGAATTCGAGCAAAAAAATTAAAACTTCAACGAAATATTGTGTGATCGATCAGAACGGTGATATTTGTATTTTAATGTTCATGTGCCATCCTATCTCAATATTTTTAATGACGTCTATGAAGGGAGGAGAGGTTTCCTAGAAGGCGGATACGGACATAATGAATGAAACCCGGGTCATAGACCTTTTAATGACTAAGTAAATGATGTAAGAAATAGTCACATATACTTTACAAAACTTAACACTGTAGTAAAAGAAGAAAGTCAAAGATTTAATGACAGTAAAAACCGTAGAGACAGATGTACTGGGTAAAAGACAAAATTAAAGAAGTATTGCGGTTTTGATCAGCGGTCAGCATAAATTAAGCCTCCAGACTCTAGTTGAAATGTCTATAGGTCCACCCCACAGCCCAAAACTGATCCCTCGGATCTCCCGCTCAACGATGTTGCAAAGGCAACCGCGTTAGAGCTAAGGTACAGCAGTCGGTCAAAGTCTAACGATGTGCCAAGCACGTTCTTTACATTTGTTCATTTGTTCACATCACACGATTCTCCTCCCCAAACCCCTTCGACACTATCGTTTCCAAAGCCTCCCCACAACCTGCACGACAAACGAATGGATGTGCTACTCTGCAAACGCAACTGTACCCTTTTATGAGTTCAAAGCGTCCACAGATACTTTTGTGTACCCTTACTCATATGAAAAGCCAATTAACTCGATTATAACTGAAACAGATTTACGTGATTGCTTTAAGCCACGAGAAGAGTAGGACAAGATACTCCGTTTGAATCGAGAGGGTTTCTTTGTTGGGGGAGGGATGCTTTTTTAGGAAACCCAATATCGTTCCCAAAGGTAATGAACTGGTGCTACATAGAAGCGAATGACACTATGAGGCACACTGTGCATTTGGTGTTTGCCAAAAATAAAGTAAATGTAAACGGACATTTAGAAAATAATAATGGTACAAATGCGTAAGTAATATAATTAAGATAATTGTCAAGAGAATGAAATTATATTCTACATGTTTTTGGCAGCGATTTCTTCCTCTCATGAAAACAAATGAAAAAGGTTTTAGACATGACACGAAATTCACTTTCAATATTTACGTTATTATACACGTTGTTTTGATTAAACAATTGTTATACGGTGATTGAGGACAGTTCATGCACGTGCTGCTACAGCTTTCCCCTAACACCATTTGAGACCGATAATTCTTACAGTTGTCTATATATTTTCTATTGTTATAACCTCTAACAACAGCTTTGTTATTTAATTGGATACTTTAGTTGTTTGGACTTAGTTTTGTACTTGCACGTAAGAGATAAAAATCGTTCGTTTCACGTATTAAACTAGTGGTGCTACAACATCACATACTTTCTCGCATCAGCATTCATTTCGATAGTCAAGAGCAGCAATCATTTCTTACTTTTAAAAATGAAACAATCACGAATATCTCTGACTGATACGTATTAACAGCAAATTATTTAGAAGAGAGTGACGCACCGTTGCCAGCGCAGCTCTGTCAAAACTATGTGCATTCGCTTTGCAAATAATGATTCTTTGCAAAAACGCTTATTTCCACCTGTATTCAGGTTACAACTTCTTTATCGGCTAGTCGTAGTACACATTTGAAAAATATCTCCAATACTAATACATTAACTAGATTCAAAATCTATCTATAAGGAATTATTGCACGCAATATTGTGGGAAAACTACTAAAAGTTTCAAAAAAATGTACATGACCTTAATGAAAAAACTAACTATGGATAAAAAATTTTATAAGCAGGAGAAATCTCTAACTTCAATTTTGTAGTTGTAGGAAGACGCGGAAAAATTCTTTCTTTTGCAATTATAGAAATTTTACATTTAATAATGAAAATAGGACATATGCGACCTTTATAAGTGTGTTTTGCTCTATTCTTACAAGAAGCATAAAGAAAATATTAGGAGCAGTTATTGAGAAAACTTTGAAAATGAAATGTTTAAAGTAAAGTACCCCTAAATTTTAAAGAAAGTTTTTCAAACTCGCGGCGTCTTGAGTGGAGCAGATTGATTGGAGAATACACATTTTGGAAAAAAATCGCACGTATGGTTTAGACGCTAGTGGTGTTTACAGACTGACAGACGGACGAACGTTTTGAAATCGATTTTCCGTAGCATTACATACTTTTCCTTATACTACGTATATTATTGTGTATATACGTACGTATACGGGAAAATAACTAGCAAGGATAAGTTCATGTATAATGTTTTTATTAAACATCTACCACTGAAGAACATCTAATATATCGCTGTCGTTATGAAATGTATAACATACCCAAAACAATATTCAGTGTTTCGTGTACGATATAATTCTTCTTGACTTTAATATAGATGAATTTACCATTTGATTGAACATAGTGAGACTGTATCCCATCCATGTCGCCGTTCAACAATGAAATTCTCGAAATATCTTTTCAAACTGCTATGTCGAACCTTGTATGGCAAATTATCGTGAAAGATTATTTAGAAAACACTGCGAATAAGTAACTAATACTAATAAAGTAATTAAATCACTTATGTTCTACAATTTGTAATATTGAATTATACAATGGGAAGAGATTCCACCATATACCACTGTCTCTGAGCCCATATCAAATTACTTTTACGAACTGGCATCACCTTAAGAGAAGTACCGGAAATATTAATTTACCATTTCGATTTTTTTTATCAATTTTAAAAAATAAAGAAAGTGTCCGAGAAGGGGACTAGCACCACTTTCTTTTTGTTGAATTTGCGTACGTGAAAAAAATTGGAGCCATTTGTGAGAAAATAATTGTTTAAATTTAAAAATTGCCCGCAGTTACGAAAAAACGCTCATATTTTCGAAAAGTTGACCATGAACGTATTGGAAGATCTATTTTTGATATATATATATATATATATATATATATATATATATATAATTATATATATATTTTTTTATTCAATTTTATCATACTGTGCGGCGACCTTAGCATCCAATTGTTGGTGTAATTTGGCTTCCAATTCCCCGCCCAATTTACTCAACTGAGACTCTAATTCCTTCTTCTGTTTCAAAATCCATCGGAAATTAATTGTTCTTGAACCTCCACTCGTTCCGCTACTGGACATTTCACTCTGGCTTTGCACTGCAATAAGTGCTCTTTGATAATATCCTGGCCGTTATTCAATCCCTTGTCCTAGCACACACTATTACTTCGGATCTTTCAATGGTAAACAACAGATCCTCAATTACCATCTAATACACAAATACACTATTTCTATGAAAAAAAATTCCACAATCACATAAACAATACACAAGAATTCCCTTCCAGTAACATAACATATCCACCAAATAAACCAATATACACTGCTAATAAATTCTTTCTAACTTATTAACATCAAGAATTCAAAATTGTGCAAATTCACTATATACTTTTACACTAATTTTTATCTTTCTCAATGAACTCCATATGTTTTTGCAACAACCACACCCAATTTAGTTGGATACCTTCTTTATAAAATTCCCTCACTAATAATACATAAACATTCAAAATACCCATTTAAATATAGCATCACACACTTTTACCAACGCACATATGATTGCTTTTGTCGCTCTCCAAATAATGAATACATCTAACTGCTTACAAATTATTTCCAGATCTACTTTGTTGCACAATTATATCTCCTAGTATTTTCTATTCACAATAGTACTTCTTTTCCTTTCCAATAGCAGTTTTCTAACTACTTGCATTTTTAATAATTACTAACAAAATATACACTCTACATACATTAATATTTATATCCTCAATCCAGTTTATGCACACTGTAAACTTCCAATGTTTTGTCCCTGGAGCCACATCTCTTACATACACGAGTCCATACTGTTCGGGCACCAGCTGTGACGTACCTGGGAAGCGGTACTTTCACGACTAATAAATTATGCAAGGGACAGCGTACATTTCCGTGAGTGGAGTCTCCAGGCAATTTTGGCGCAGCATAGGAAAGATAATTCGTTATAAATTCTTCTTGCACATGGAGATATTTTAATGATCAGAAAACACACTTTACTACAAAATAGTATTTACAAATCGCAATGCCGCAGCCTTTGCCGAAACAAGCGCACGGTCAACGCTACCTTGATGTTTTAAAAACCACCTGAGGCGACCGGGGCCGTCGCTTGCAACGGCGCGTGCTTCTTCGGCAATCTTCCGGTTCGCCCCGAAGTCCGCCGGCGAATTCGCCCGTCTTATTTGTTTTTATCAGTTCTGGTGCGCAATGTCCAACTTTCACTAATCATCTGATTTAATCCTGATTAACCTGCGTTCACACTCAGCGGCCACACCTCCAGTCCGAACTTGCACTTAAACGACAATTAATCTCTTGGACGCAGCGCTGCCCCGTCGTGCTTTCACTTCGAGGGCCTTCTCCGGCGCACTACTCTAAACCGTTCGCTTCGCCTCGCCGTTTACCTCCCGATTTGACCGTTCGGGCCAGTGGCGGCGGCGGCGTTACTGGCGCTGATCAACTCCAGTACTTTATTTTAATTATAATTAGTGCATCAATTTTAAATTGTTATAATACGAACGTTCTTTCGTTTCAACTATATATATATATATATACGTTTGGATATATATTTATATAATATACCATATATATATATATATATATATTAACTTCAATCTTAAGCGTGGGCAGCTTGAAACAAGAGGGCGACAACTTCATTTTGTGTCTCTATGGCTCCCTTCTTTATTTCTTTTTATTATTGAAATTTGACTAGTAAATAAATGTTACGAACTATTAAATAGTAAACAAATTAAACAAACCATAAGGAGAATGCATTTAATCTAATGATACAATTGACAATATTATAACTGATATTACTTTAAAACATTTATACGTTTGATAGAAACGTTGGAATGTTGCTTTCCCTGATACCGTGTATCAATTACTCAAAGTATCAGCTTAAAATAAAGCAAAATCAGAAATTGATCACATTTCGGCAAAAATGATTATTACGTAGGGTTATGTGCTTCTTTTCAAATAATCAGGGGGCATCCTTATTTCCTCTATGTGCTCAGATACGACTTCAAATTTAAATTGAATTTAAAATTAATCAGAAACATATTTAGTGGTTTTATTTGAATACTCTGTAAAATTTTACCCAAATGTAGGGAAATAACCTTTGTGACTCTCAACAAGTGACGAGTAGAAGAGGATTCGAAAGAAAGCACTTAACACATCGGAATGTAAGTACTATTAGATCTTACAAGATTTTGAAAAAAACTGAAATTTACATATTTGGAATTATCCCTAACAAAACTATACAGAGCAAACATCCAGTCACATTTCAAACAATGGGACATGGAATTAAGAGTTCAAGTTTCTAGAAAAGCGGGAATATATCGAAAAATACTTGTATTCCTGGCAGGTTTACATGCAGTTCCTTGAGCGTAAATAAAATGAAAAGGAATTGTTTTTTTTGTTTTTTCTCATTTTTAGAGCCCTTTTTTATTGGTTATGGCTTTACGATGAATCGAACCTCACCCTCTCATTGTGGTCGTCGCACGATTATGTTGTGAATTAAAATGTTTGCTATATTTATACAGAGGTTCTTGACATACCTTGAATTGAGTAATTATTTTGTAACTGAATAATTATCTTGAGTTACACTGCAAACTAAGAACATTTCAAATACTTTTAAAAATACAATGAAACCTACTGCAACGTTCACATTTATTATGCAACCCCTCCATTAATTGCAATTATTTTTAGAAGGGATACATTTTCCCCTCAAACGTGTGTAGAAAAACACTTTTTAAAGAGATAATTGACTCCGTTACCAGTGACCTCATTCTTTTGTAGATAACCCTGTATTTGACGATCACGACTATTACTAGGATTATAGGAAGGCCTATAAGGAATGCGAGTGTAGAGATGATGGGTCAACTCTTCCACATTGTGTGATCATGTGAAAGAAGTTACAAATTTCCGCTAAATATCTCGTGTTTAACTCGTATTCAGACTTTACCATCTGTCAAAACATTGTCCTCATGAGCAAAGAATTAAACAAATGACATTAAAGAACACAAACATTTGAGTAAGCTTATTTTTCAGGCCTGCCAACCCTCCGAATATTCGAATAGCATTATTTGCACATTCTTTTTTTGCAGAGACGTCTCCAACACTAATCCTTTCTTTTCGAGTGGACAGCATTACCAACCTCCCCGCGTCAGGGACGACTGCAGAGGATGGAAAAAGAGACAAAGGAATGCGCTGAGGACAAAAGACTTGTGACAGGGAGTCGTGCGTCGGAAAAACAGTTGAGAGTCGCTGTGGCGGTCCGCCTCTTGCCTTGAATTTCTTGTGGGCGCTGCCTGTACGCATCTACGAAAAGGATTTTTTGTGTGGATTTCTGTTAGTCTTTTGTTTTTGACTGCACCATGGAGTTCGGTCTTTAATCAGTTTTAATCCGAAGTAATTTTTTGTTCTCGATTTGCGAATTGAAATGCTCTTCTGTGCTGATGTCCCTGATGTACCTTAGGTAAATATATTATTATGGCTTAGGTAAGGTACCGATCCAAGTCTGTTTTAAATATTTCTGAAAGTGCTATCTTCAATCAGTAATTTTTTCAAAGTTATAAATTTTTGTTGCCATGTTGTGAATTAAAATGTTTGCTATATTTATACAGAGGCTCTTGACATATCTTGAATTGAGTAATTCTTTTGTAACTGAATAATTATCTTGAGTTACACTGCAAACTAAGAACATTTCAAATACTTTTAAAAATACAATGAAACCTACTGTAACGGTCACATTTATTATGCAACCACCTCCATTAATTGCAATTATTTTTAGAAGGGTACATTTTCCCCTCAAACGTGTGTAGAAAAACACTTTTTAAAGAGATAATTGACTACGTTACCAGTGACCTCATTCTTTTGTAGATAACCCTGTATTTGACGATCACGACTATTACTAGCTATCTTAAGCTGGTACATATGAAAGCAGAAAAGCTGAGAAGATAACTGTTGATTCAATAAAATGTTTTTGATACTAGACACCGCATAATTTTTTGGAACAAATACTGACATACCCTTTCGCGCAAATTGTCTCTACCTTGACAGATTATACAACATACAAGTAATATACCTATTATGTGTCTCTTAAGAGCCATAATGATAATACGTTTCCCTGAATTAAACTTGACGAGATTAGTGCTATGATGAAAACACTTCAAATAATGCATCACGCGCAAACAAGTCTTACGAATGAAATTGTCCTCTCTATCTATAATGTTCTGTAATGTGATCAATGAAACGCATTTGTGTTCCACTCGCGTGCTGTAGTTATTTTTATATGAAAAGAGAGAAGTGTGTTGGCTGAGTGCATTGTGAACGCTCTCTTGTTGTTTGTGCAAACGAATGAGGCCGCCAGTTGAATGCGTGATGTTCCTAAAAATTTGCTCACTAGAAAAACTATGTTTTGGAATGTTGGAAAGTCACTGGCGTACATCCTGCCGGAAAAATATAGTGCATGAAGAAAATGTTTTTGCTATCATTTGCAAAGGTCTATGAAACGAATTTAACCTGCCATTGACACCGTTAATATTTTTACACGGAGAGTTATATTTCAACTAGCAGTTGGGAATATTTTGTTTTCAATTCTTGCACACTGATAAGCAAATAGAGAGATTTTTCGTCAGAAAAACTCTTATTGTCGGGCCCTGGTAAAGAAAAATTGAATAAACCTTGTTCAAATATGTAGTATATTATTTTCTCTACCACCTTATGTGTTGAGAATCCATGTTTTGAGAGTCCTTGATACTGAAAAATTGATTGTTGGCAAAACGTCTGTGAATCGTCAACGTTAGCGCCTAAACCGTTCCAACGATTTTCTACCAAACCAATATTCCCCGCTCGAATCAACACCCTTCGATCTGAAAGAGATACCATGTGTTCAAATGAACATGACTCCGTTGTATGGACAGAAAGATGAGGCTCAGGGCATTTACCATTGCAGTGCCACAGGCCGGGACGTCCTAGGTTCGAGCCTGGCGGTGAGAGGATAGCTTGGTTGAGTACTGGTGCTGTCTGCAGAAGAGTTCTAGGGGTCGGCTGCTCTGATCGGTAATTCTCCTTGATTTCTCCGTTCAACACCATGTGAATCCCGGAGCAGAACCCTAAAAAACCGGCCGCAGACCGCGCGCGATATTTTCTTCCTCTTCTTAGTCCTTACTTACACATTCTTACACACACACACACACACATACACACAGTTACATGAACTATCCTACCACACATGCTGAAAGACCGGTTCGGGATCTTAGAGATTGTACGGTTTGAGTCGGTGCCTCACTGGTGGGAGATACCTGGTTGGGAAAAACTCGGCTAGCCGACGGTCGGGTCGGTGGAGGATCTCACCGTCTAGCGGGAGGGAGATCATCCGCAATTCCCGAAGAAAAAACATGCACTACACTCGCGGGACTAGTGACCTAACACTTGAAGCGCTCAGAATCTCAATCAATTCGCTGCATGGAATAAGCTACCAGAATATGTGTATTAGAAAAAAAGTGATAAATTTTGCTCCTTCTAAAAGCCTTTCATGTCTGTAACATTTATAGTTTGTAAATAGTTTGTAGTGTCGCATATTCTGAGACATCTGTGCAACACGTCTCCTCGCAACCCCGCGAGCGCGAAATCCTTCGGCGCGAGAACCCACCCGAGTGGAGAGAAGACCGTGACGGAGGTGTGGGTGCAAGCGGGGCGCGGGGAGGGAGAGGGAAAGCGAGAGGAAAAGCGACGAAGACGCGGAAGTTTCTCCTCTCGCGAGCTGATTGGATTTCCCCCGCGGTTAAGCGCTCCCCTCCCCACCGCCGCCGGCGAGAAGGGGATTCCCCGCCCCACGGACAAAGGAAGAGCGCGCCGCGCCGCCGGGGCCCAGGTAGCGCGTAATGGACTCCGTGACGCAGCGGTGACTGGGGGTGTGCCCACGGCCGCAACTTGGAGGGGAGGCACGGATCTAAAATCCACCCACGACGACAAATAGCTAACGAAACTATTATTCTGAAGACCGTATGACATATAAAGGAAAATCTTGTAACTCGTTCGAGAAGGAAGTTCAAACATCTTCCTAAATGCACACCCCCCCTTTCTCTCTCTCCCTCTCTCTCTCTATCTTTCTCTCTCTTTTTCCCTCTCTCACTCTCTCTCTTTCTCTTTCTCTCTCTCTCTATCTATCTATCTATCTATCTATCTAAATGAAAGGTAGTGGGCTCCTAGTATGTTATCACACTAGGACAGTCATGGTTTGTAGTATATGCGCTAAATTTTAATATTCTAAAAGTAATATAATAAACTCTAATATGCCGTCATTTCTCATTACATTGTTTTTATAACAACTAAGTGTTGTTGGATTGTTGGTCTTGGCTGTTGTGTATACGTGTTGCAATTAAACAGTCAAAATAATCGGACATGTCATGAGGTTATAGTTAACTAAGCGTAGTTGTAGTTTTTGAGTCGAGAGATTAAGTGATTTTGAAGGCAAAGATAAATAGTGCTCGTGATGGCTTACATAAATTCCTGGTCTAACTTCTATTACTGATACAAAGAAAACTAGTGGTGCTACAGAATGGCACATACTTTTCCGTATTAGTTTTCTATTTCGCCAGCTGCCATCTATCGCCGCATTAAGTCCACTTTTCTGAAATTTTCTTTATTGTTCGGCATTCTAATTGTAGAAAGGAAATATTATTTGAAGAATATTAAAGAACAATAAATTCTACATTTGAACCTCTTTTTCACAGAATATTTGTATGTTGTCGAAAAACTTTATTAGAAGTCATTTGAATCACATTAAAGCATAAATAAATTAGTGTTTACAAATTGCTGTAAATGTACATATTACGAGAGAGCTTTAAAAAATTACATTTGTGTAATTTTTGAAGAAAAAATACCCTAAAATGAACATTACGCCACCTTAAAAAGTGCAATAAGCACTAGTCGTTCGAAAAGTTTGACGAAAAAAATTGGAGCCGTTATGCGCGCACATACATAGTGATGTACGGAAAAGGTATGAGCCATTCGGGCACACACTAGTGTGCCCGACAGTCACCTACTTATTCCGTCGTAGTTCTGCAATTGATTTGCAAATGATAGGATATTTCGCACGTCCCACGTCACCTATACGTCCTCAAGATGGGACGACGTGGAGACCGTAGCTGAGACCTGTGAATGAGTCCATCGCGAGCGAACGAGCACGCTCGAGCACACGTCACTCGGGGATGAAACGCTCGAGCGAGCGAACAGCACTCCTTGAGGAGCAAACATTCAAACGGCCACATGTCCATTGGCAAAGTTGTGTTCTTCTCTTTTTTTACCAATAATATTATTTCCAGGGAATACCCTGAAATGCCTTACAATATATTAAGCAGTGCTCTATTCATTAAGTTAATGACGTAGAGTAACTCTAGTTGACGATTCCGCTCATGACATTTTTGTTAAAACCCGGCAAATAGTGTTTTGTAAGAAGATGATTATGAACCAATCCCGGTTCCTAAAATCGAAAGGTTCACATGTTGAATTTTCGTTATCGTTTTACAGCGGATGACAGCGGAGCTCAACTCTTTTTGAAAACAAGTAAATAGTGCCTTCATGATGGAAACTACAGCCTCTGAAACACACCACTAAAATATATATTTCGCTATTATTAACATTTTGATTACACAATGTAATCGATTTATGACTTTTATTTGTGAAATAGCCTTACCGAGTTTCACTCCTGGTTTGAAATATCTCAGGTAAGTTTCAAACCACTAGGGAATACCCTGAAATCGAAAAGGAACAGAGATGCCAACTTTCACATTTATGTGAAAGTATTGCGTTTTTGATTCGAAATATTGATTTTCAATTAAACGTAAAGATTGCCTTTTCAGTTGCATAAAGCCCAGCACTTCCTAACCTTTTCACTCTCTATCAGTGACAGTAAAAAGAAAACTCTCAGCCCCAGATTTTTCATTTCCCTTCTGCCGAAAAGACGCTACAATAGCGAGTTTTAGCGCCACGCGTAAGGTGGTGACGTTATGAACTATAAGTCACGTGATGGCTCTTGCAGATATAGCGTCTAATCTTAGGCCGAAAATACAAATATAGATTTTAATACAGTTGTACATTAAATTTTATGCATAAGTTAAAATCAGTGTAGTTTAATGTAGAGGTTCTCCTGTTTCCCCAGACTGTCATCATTCATCTGATGTATTCATAATCAATCACCAGTTCATCAAGATCATTTATTCCTTCCTTCCAGATACGAGCATATAGCTTTGACTCTTGCCTTCTAATGTACATGTGTACATTAAATTTAATGCGCTTTCATGGTAATTACTTTAATGTACATTTCATTAAAGCAATGTGGTAACTTCTGGCAGTGTAGAGCAATCTGTAGGCCACTTTACAGATGGAAAATAGCTGCCGATAAACAGGAACGGTCGTGTTTATCTGACGCTGATAAATTGAATTTACAATGCGAGACGGTCGAAATTAGTCCTTACCAACATACACAACTTTGGAAAAAATAGCGGAAAACTACGTGAAAAGGAAAAAATCGCGAAGACGATGTTAAAATCACTTCATTGTGTCAGGTTATGCTTTATGCTCATAACCAAACCTGACTGCTAAATCACTGTGCACGGCTAGATAATCTCTCTAGTGCGTGATGAAGATTTACTTCCTCTTGCCTCGTTCAATCTCACCAATTTTACAAAAATGATCTAGTGACTGTTATTTCCATTATTAATTTGTATGTTCCGTACAAAGTTAATTGACATTTATTAACACATAATAAATGAATTGCAACGTTACAAAAGAAATTTTCTTTTATAATCAGGTTTGAGTTAACCAGAGTGTTTATTTTGGTCGAAAACGAACGTAAGGCTAAGAATTGTTAACAAATAAAAAAAATTAATAATAATAAATATAATAATAATACAGATGATACCGACATTTTTATAAGTTAATCATGAATGATGTCACCATTTAGTTGATTTTTAAAATACTTGTTGGCTTTTTATCTCCTGGCTGTCTATAATTGTGCGGAAGATACTAATTAACTAATATCTCACCAATTGTCTACGCGCTTTGACATATTATTCAACTTCTTAGTACAAAGCTTGAATTGCGTCTTTTGTTACAATACACACCGCATTGACACAATTGCTGAAGATTCTCCGAACGCTGATCCTTACGACCTACAACGTCGTCCAAAGAGTCTAAGGAAGAAGCTTACGCTAGGCGCTGAATCCCCGACTGCGCAGTGATAGTAGGCGAGCTTACCGCGTTCTCCGAATCTCGCCGCCCTCACCCACGCGGTCAGCTGTGTCGCAAGAGCCCGACATAAAACCTCCCGTAATGAACCTACGGCTCCCCAGTGTTACTACCTACCGTAATGTTTGCTAAAGCCGTAACATCTGTACCGTTAAATGCTGCTGCACCGGTTGTTGCACTGCGATGTGTGTTAAACGTGGATTGCAGACCGTTTAAGCGTGAAGTTAATACTTGCAACATCGTTTAAACTCCACGCGACTAGTCCGGATATTTGTAACGTGTGAAAAAACACTAGTAAACTGTATCAAAATACAAGCCAACAGGTATTCTCTGGTAATTTACAAGCAGTCTCATGATATTGTGCTACGTGCTGGAAAATTAAAACCTGAAAAGAGAAAAAATAATGTTTGGCGAAATTTATGGGAAATCGATGCAACTAATAGTGCTTCTAAAAATACCATATTGCTTTTTCTAAACTTCGACATTTTAATGCGTCGTGTTCACATCGCTTTAATATCTGTTAAAACAAAATAACAGTTGTGAGAATATGTATATTACTTTGCTCTATCATAAACCAGTATCAATAATCTGATTCATAACTCAGATCACAAATTTGTGATATATATATATATATATATATATATATATATATATATATAAAACAATTAGAACAATATATAACTAGAGCGCAATAACTTTAAAAAAATTCACTAGACAATTTTCTTGACAAACAATTTGCGAAGATTAATCTCTGTTTTTTCTATTCATTTTTCTTCATGCCATTCTTTGCCTACATTTCTGCCTGGGTGTTGTCTGCGATGGCTGTCACAATTACTAGTCAGTTTGATGGTTTTTTTGCAATGGCAAAAGAAACGATATATCGATCTTTAATTTAAAAAACGAAGATAAAACTCTAGGCAAACACTATTCTGTGAAAGGAAATACATTTATTAACCGTTATTTCAAACACAAACCGATTTATCATATTCTCTCATGACACCAAGCTTTATTAGTGGGCTGACAGCAGGAAGTGAAGCCATCTCTTGACTGAAAAAGGTCATTATTATCTATATTTTTGAGTAATGAACGACCAATAAGCACGTAAAAGTCGAATGAAGAAGAGTGAAGAGATGAAAAGTGGGAAACCCGCTTGATCATCGCCTTGTCAGATTGTTGTGCGTGGAGTGGCTACTTCCGCGACCGGCCCCCGCCCCCCTCCGCCCGCGACGCCCCCACAACCCCCCCACCCCGCCTGCGCAGCTTGTGCGGCGCCGGCCGCACATCGGGCGAGGGGAAGTGCCCTTGGCGCGAAGTACAGATTTCCACCACGGGAGCGCGCGGGTGGGGCTCATTGTTGAGGAGACGCCGTCGTCCAGCGAGGGCCTTATGCACAAGAGGCACCGCGGGCCCCCCCCCCCGCCAAGGAGCGGTGGCTGAGGGACACGTGCCGCCTCGTGCGTCAGTGGGCCCACGCCCAGGGCCACCGCGCAAACGCACATGCAGACACATGCAGAACAGTGAGTCCGGGCAGGGCAGCTACTAAGGTCATTAGTTCCCAACGTGTACTGCATGTTTTGCTCTGGGAGGTGGCGAAAGATAGCGAAATCTGAATGGAAGTGTGGAAGATCAGGCCTCATGGCCTGAACCTCGCTGCATAAAATATGCTGTCTATGAATGAATGTTGATGCAGCCATAATCACCAGTCAATGATTGATGATTTCGGGCACGTCAACTACTAAGGTAATTAGTCCTGTACGTGTAGTGCACGTTTTTGCCCGGAAGGTGGCTTTCCCCCGTTGTATGGCGAGATCAGGCGCGATTCGGCTAACAGGGTTTTCTCCAGGAGGTATCTCCCACCAGCAGGGCACCAACCCAGCCAGTACAAGCTCTAAGCTCCCGACCAGTGTCCCGGGATGTGTTGTAGTGTAGTGCATGTTAGTGTAAGTGGGTGAAAGTGGGGGGTGAAGATAGGACAAGGAAGAGGAAGCGCGCGGTCCGTGGTCCGTTGATTAGGGAACTGCTCCGACATTTGCCTGATGTTGATCAGACAAACTATGATAATCTTCTGATCAGAGGACCCGACCCCTGGAATTCTCTTCCAGACAGCCACTGATTATGATCCAGCTGACAAGCTAATATCAAAAACATATACAGGAGGGAAAATAATCGTGCCCTAAAATAATAATAGTTATTATTTTAGGGCACGACGCTCTTCCACTGTCAGCTGTTCGATTCAATTCTAAACGAATCTTGTAGTGTTCTTTCTTTAAACATGCTTGCGCAGTTGGAATACCGGTGGTCACTGTGTTCACATTGGAGTTCAACAGGAATGTATTTTGGCTACACCACGTGTTAGAGGATTTTTTCTTTATGTAAAACAGGATTTATTAACTTTTTCGTTATCTGGGCCCAGCACAAAGAGGTTTCCTGCCGTAAATTCTCAGTTTTCCGGCGCATACAACTTTCTCGTCTTACGACGTATCTTCCTAATGGCGACAAAGAAAAAGAAGTGAAAGAAAGTGAGAAAGAATAAAATAATGGAAAAGAGAGAGAATGAGGTAAAGGAAAGAGAGAAATGAGAGGGAAAGAAACTGAAAAAGAGACAAAGAGTAATTAGGCGAAAAAGAGAGGAGCGAGGGAGTGAGACGGGGGACAGGGAACGAGGGAAACATAGACACGGAGAGAGGGAGGGAGAGAGAGAGAGAGAGAGACATGAAGATATGCAGGGAAACACAGAGAGAGAGAGAGAGAGAGAGATTAAAAAAGATGACTTGCAAACCCTTAACACAAATAGAATTGGCCGCTTTTCATTTAGAAACGAATGGTGACTAAATCAAATTAATATCTCAACTTTATGAAAATTATTTAAAAATATTAAACAATGCGATACTGGATGTAATAAATTTACCAAAATTGAAATGATTGTGTTAACTTCCAGTATATTTTTTAACGTTGCATTGAATATTGCCGATGTATCCTGAATTGGTGCAGCTTTGTTGGTTTTGGTCAGTCTTGTGTGCGTGATGTAGCTATCAAAGTGGATAATTGTTAGATACAGCTTCAATCGATCAAGAGACACGGCAGCGCCAATGACCGGCCATCATTGTAAAATCCACCTGTGGAATAGAAGCTATTTTCCACCTTGCAAGCAATATCCGATGCCAGTCTGGCGCCACGTTCCTAGTACCCCGACACGACGACCCAGATGCCGCGAAATACACGCATTTTCCTTCTCGTGCCTATTTTTCTCAAAACATATGTGTTCGTTTATTTTTAAAAAAGCATCAACCGATTACAGGTGCTACGTGTCCTTCACCCCAATACCAGTGTTTGCCATCATTGTTCTCGAAAGTTCTAAATTAATGTGGTGGGTACATATCCCGTGATTAGAAAGTGATTTTCCCCGTCACCTAAGAGTTAAAGTTTCGCTAAATTTTTAATCATTATTTTAAAAGTAGTGAAAGTACCTTTATCACTTAACTTCAAATTGTCATAACACTGCATTACATCATAAACAGGCAGTGCTGTTTGTGGATAAGCATTGTAATAGTTCTCAATGTTTATTAACAAACCGAGAAATAGCAAAGAGAAATCCAGGAAAATAAACCATACAGAATCACGGCAATAATCAAATTATTAACTTACTTATACACACGTTTCAGGATTCAGCACGTTTCTAACAACCTGTGGTAGGGAGAGAGATGCTCAACCGAGCTCCAAAATTTAGAACCATGTATTACATTTTTCGAAAAGACATTGGGAAGAGTTCACCGTAAGAAACATGGATGGAATGCCATGAGGATGTCCTATTTAGTGGAAGGAATAGGAGGGATTGTGTTGGGAGGATGTCACGTGACCACTGTGCGGCGGTTTGTGCCGGAGGCGACGCAGGGGCGGTGCGCTTGGGCGGTAGACCGAAGCGGCCCAAAGGATTTCTGTCGACACAGACGCTACAGTCCACGTCCAACAACTCACAGAGAACATCGCAACAAGTGAATAGATCACGGCGACGACAGGCTTGCTGCTAACATACCGCTCATGTCTATTTGCAACGTATCAATTTTCTAAACGTTATAGTCCGACAACTGCGTCAATCACTATTGAGAAATAGTAATTTTTCCTCGTAGCGACCTTATTTATTTTACCAGATTCCTCGTTGCCCGTTTCATAAATCCCAATATTTCATTTCAACTCAACGTTATTTAGAGATTTCACAGCTCATGGAAATTATAATGATTTACGTGCAGTTGACTAGTCATGGATCTCAGAACCTCCTCGATTTGTCAACTCAACCTCTCAAAGCTTTCTCGTGGAAATTTTACTTCAATATGCAAACCTCTACTTATGAATATTGATGTCTCAAAGCGTTCTCATTACTTATTTCGAAACTTCTCCCAACTTCACCACGTGCCTAGGAAGAGAACAGATGACTACGTTACTCTATGAACTCCCCTCTACATTCTGAAGACGGGGATAGGAAGCTTGGGGCATCAACTGATGTCATGCAGCCCTTCTGACGGGAGGTCCTAGGCTCGAGTCCCGCCGGTGGCAGGTAGTCGGACACTAGGTTTTCAGCTAGGTCGAATTAAGTTGTTGCCTGGAGGAGAATTCTTGTTGCCGGCTGCTCTGATCGGTAGTTTTCTGTGGTTTCTTCGATCAACACCAGGCAAAAGCCGGAGCAGTATCTACTTTAACAAACAGGCTACGGACCTTCTTACGTCTTCTTTGCCCTATCCTCACTTAGCCCTTACACATACCTACACTAACATGCACTGCACTACCACACGTGCCGGGAGCTCAGAGCTTGTTCCGGCTGCGGCGGTGCGTCGCTGTTGGGAGATACCTGGGTGAGGGAAATCCTGCTAGCCAACGGTAGGTGGGTGCCGGATCTCGCCATACAGCGGAGGAAGACCAACGCTACATCCCGAGCGAAAACATGCACTTCACTTACAGGACTAATGATCACAGTAGTTGATGCTCTCGGAATCACAATCAATTCGTTCTGAATGATGGTCACACAAACACAAATCATTTACTATAAAAGAGGTGCGGATGATTTAATCCACGATTGAAGTCAATCGTGATTTTAAAAAATGGCACTTATTTAAATCAAATAATTATTTTTTTACTTTTATCAACCCTTCTTAAATGATATCCCATTTTCAGACTCTCATTAGAGCTGAATTTAGCTCAGAGGCGCCATTACCGCTGTGCCTGTACTGCAACCGCAACCCCCTTTTTCGACTTGAGGAAACCCAAAGGCCGCGGCTGGCCCGTGGGGTGTGGAGAACGAATCTACGAACGCTCCCCTGAACGATCGCAGGTGATTGTAAAAAAAACTTAGTTGGAAGGGCAATTTGCATTAAATCTGCCCCAGTTGGTTACTTCATAATCTTTGCTTCCTAATTTATCCATTATTAGAATCTCATAGTTAGGTGGGACCTACTTGAATGTGGAAATTGAACAACATTCAAAAAATTCTTAAACGCAGCACAGATATTAAAAACGCAAAACAAACACATAAACCCTGCAACAAACCCTGATATCATACAAACTCTGATAATCTTAGACAACAAAAAAATACGATAGGTAATGAGCACTTTCCTTCAATTACACTTTGGCGGAACCAAAAGCTGCCGGTTCGAGTTCCGTTTTCACCATATTAATGTGACGTATTTGGCGACTCATAAAATCGCGTATCACATCTGGGCCATCATCATACTATCTTTCTCATTTGGTCATTTATCCTATTTCTTCATCACCCCTTCTTTCACCCGTATAAAAGTAGGCATTAGTTAATCACCCCTATGATTACCCTACGGAAGAAGAGAGGGCAATAAAGCGTAATCCTGCTTCTTCACCTGGGACTCGGTTATGAAGTAGTTATCATAATTTCGAAACTTGTACAGAAGTTGACTAGAACAGAACGTAACTGGTGAAAAAAAGTGACTAGAATAAAATGTAGTACAGACAGTGAGTAGTACAGAAAGTGACTGGTAAAGAAAGTGACTAAAACAGTATGTGACTATTATAAAAAGTGACTTGTACAGAAAGTGACTGGAAAAGATGACTAGTAAAGGAATTGACTGGTACAGAAAGTGACTAGTACAAAAAGTGAGTCTGAAAGTAAGAAGCCGGGATTTTGAAATTATTATACCGCATGCACGGATTATGTCCATTATTTTTCGGTAAGAATTAATAGACATTTTTTCATGACTTTACTAGTGAAATAATTGACAATAGGCAAAACGGATGCAACGTTTGCGCACATCGCCCTAAAGCTCCGTTTGCTTTGATGTATAAGAGGGGCTGTGACGTACGCGTTCGTGGATCAAAATGAAACTTTTCAATTAATAATTAATGGACGGTAGTTCTGGTTTCCATGAAAAATAGTTTTTTTATTGTGTTGTATACTCTTATTACTTTTCATTTAATCAAGAGGAAGGTTCAGTGCCAGTACTATTGGCCATTCAGTCGCCACCATGTGATGAGGAGAAATGCTTTGTGATGGCGATATTGAGCCCATTGCTGAACACATGCCTTCGGCAAATTATTTCAAATTTACAACCTATATCAGATTCTACCAACTACTTATTGATTGGTTGATTAATTTACGGACGTTTCCGGGCACGCCAACTAATGTGGTCATTTGTCCCGTGGCTACTTTATTGTGAGATGTGAGCGAGTTCATTCTCCGCTATTAAATAAGATCAAATGCCCCCCTGCATGTCGACTTGAAGGATTTTCACCCCCTTGGTATCTCCCCCAGAGGGCCAAGCTCTCTGCTACCTTCCGGTCACCCGGCATGTATGGCAGTGCAGTGCATGCAAGAGTGGGTGAAAGGGGAGATGATAGTCTATGTAAATGGACGGAAAGATTGTGCTCGGTTCATGGCCCGTTCGTTAGGTCACTGCTCCTGCATTCACTTGGTATTGATTGGAGAAAGCACGGAAAACTGCCAATCAGAGCAGCTGACTGCTAGAATTATCCTCCAGACAGCGGAGGAACTCGACCTAGCTATCTAGCTTGTGTCAATAACCTCGCCACCGTCAAGATCCGACACTACAATGACATCAGCTGAAACCCTGACCAACTTCAGTCAGCCAACTGCGTTAGTGTGGCATGTGATTAGCGATCCCTGTCCTCTTCATTGATATGTTTTATTGTGAGCAGTTTCCTTGTCTCCCTCAGAGACCCCCGTGCGCTCGGTGCCTGCGAAATGAAGACGCGGAGGGAGGCGGACTGGGGGGGGGGAGTTTGGTCGGTTTGTTCCGGAGCAAGGGGCGCTGTCCCGCAAAACCGCCCCGCCCGCGCGTTGCATTGTGGGCGGAGGGCCGTACAAAGGCCCGGATTAGCGCTAAGTAGCAATCCGCCGACACAATGTCGCCCTGTGCCTGACGAGAGTGCGCGCCGGCGGCGAGGGCGGGGGCGGGGGCGGTGGTGCGGAACGTAAGGCGGGAGGAGAAACTCATAGTGGAGCAAATGAAGGAGCCGAAAGTAATTATGACGGTGGTAGTGCAAAATGAGAAGTGGAAATGGAATAGTTTGGCAAAATGAGTGCAAAAGGTGACGGTAACGTGAATGGAGATGTGGAAGAAGAAAAGCGACGATGGCAATGGGGTGGTGAGCAGAAGAGAGAAAAGAGTTTTTAAAAGAAGAGGAAAGAAGATGAACAGACATGAAAAGGGTAAAGAAGAGGACAAAAAGGGAAGGAAGAAGAGAAAGAAGGAGAAGAAAAGGAAGAAGGAGAAGAAAAGGAAGAAGGGGGAAAGGAAGGAAGGGTACAATGCCAGAATGGATGGTTAGTGAAATTCCTCTCTTCAAAGAAGAGGAAACACTTTTCTCTTCTATAGACGAAGAACCCAATTTGTACATCACATGAGAATGGGAATTCTACAATTCAATAATCAAACACTGTAACTAATATCCACTTAAAGAGAATGGACCTTTTTCTTACGTCAATATAATGTATCTAACATTTTAGCTGTAGAAGATACGAAAGTACTTAATGACTTTTATGTTGTAATCTACACTACGAGACTTTTTAGATGTTCTATTATATTTTAGATGGTACGACTACTGCAGGGAACGTGTCATCAGACAATTTCGAAATTGGGTTCCAGCATGAAGGTATGTTCACTTTTTCTTCAACGATTTAAAAGTTAGAAATTTGCGCGGGGTTCTTCCAAGCCGTTTAATACATCTCCATTAATGTGGGTGGAGTAACATAGGCAGATTTCACTTAAAATACCCACATCATCTTTTCATAAAATACAAAAATTATTTAGTGTGTTTTCAGGAATTTATCTTTTACTACAAAACCATTTATTTTTACGTGTCATAAAGATACGGGTTTCTATTTTTGTTAATTGGTTCATCCTGTTCCACGCTGTTATTGTTATTTCAGTTTTAAGTGAAAGAACGTGTATAATCAAGTCCATGAGGCATAAAAGTTGTGTGCCTTCAGAGGCGCGAAAATCCAATTTGAAGACGTTAAAACGCATCGCTTCCGGATTATGGACGATGTTTGCGAGGTAACGTCTGTCGCCTTTGGCACGCGAGACAGTTTTTGTCCCTACATCGTAACGAGCAACTTCTATACTTTCTCGCCTTACTCTGAATTTATGTAATAAAGAAAAAGTATTGTAATGCTGCGGCGGAAATCGCCGATATTACGTCAGAAAATTTTGGACAAAGTGATTTTATTTTGTTCCCATATGTAGTTAATTATTTCCCCTAATATGAAGTGTAACCAGAATCCAGGTTTTGTGGGTCTACGATACCGATAAATCTATTGCCTACAGATCGTCTGTCTGTTCGTCTTTCTCTGGCCAACGCTAGCACCTACATCGTTCAGTTGATTATCTCCGAAATTAATATTCCCCGATTGTTAGAAGTTAAGTTCCTGGGAGTTTGAAACGGATATGTTGATTTTGTGAGCACTTAAGACGAGGCCTCAAAATCATATTCAAAATTTTATCAAAAGTTTCTCCAAATTTCTATTGAACTTCGCCATCGGAGCGTAAAGGACAAGTAAAAAATGGGTTGGTCACCTTTTGTTAAAATATATGAATTTCCGAAAATTGCTGAAGTCCAATTTTTTCGTCATCTACCTACAACAATGGTAATTCAATCTTTAAAGAAGATAATATTCAATTTTTTGACAAATGAAATAATTTTCAAATAATTTCTCCTTTAAATTTGACAAAAATTATAAGTTTTTTCTCAGAAACGGCCACTGAACTATTAAACTTCTTTGGACGTTTCTTCTACGGATAGAGCAAGAAACGATTCGAAACTGCCGTCGGTCTCATTTTCGTTCAACTCTCGGAATTTTTGAAAATTGTCAAAGCTAGAAATAATGCGAGAAAACATAGTTGAAGCTCCACTAGTTTTGCCTTAAATCTATCCGGTACAGGAGGGATGTAATTCTTTCTCCAGCAGAAGCACACTTATGAGGTTTAATGTATTATGTGTATAATGTATAAATGTCATGTTTGCTTAGCGTGCTCCATTTACTTTGTTCTCGCCCGTACTTTGATTCAAAATTATGCAAAATGTGCTGAAATTGTCGAAAAAATTTATACGACCTTACTTCAAAGTCTATCTTTAAGAATCATATTTCATTAAGAGTAAACATCTCAATCTTCATAATTGTAGTTGTATGAAGACGCCGAAAAAATGTCAATACTCGAATTGACGAAATTGGCAATTTTCGAAAAGTCAGAGTTTTCGATGAAAATGAAACTTACACCATTCTCTTAAATGTCTTTTAGACTGTCCAACAACAACATTTAATAAAAAAACAATGAAGCCCCCCTTTTTTTGAAAATTTGGAAAATATACGAGGGACTTCATGAATAATACCCCTCAAAATTAAAATATCGGTTTAAAATTCCAGGCCGCGCGACACTAGCCACATCGATTGGGGAACACCAATTTTGGACAAAATGGACTGAACTGTTAAGCTGCTATCGTTGTTTACAGACAGACTGACAGATGTTTGGCCGTCAGTCGATTATTTGCTATTAAGGATCATAATGCATGGATTATCAGGGTTTTTATGCCGAAAATTAGCCGTTTTTTGCGCAGCATTACATGAATGCCAAAGTAGCTGCCATGCCGTGTGTTAGGAGGGGCCTCGCACGAAGCCCGCCTCAGTGCAGCAGCCGGCGGGTGCGAAGCTCCTTGCGAATGACCTGGCAACGCCGCTTCCGGGGGACTCGTCGCCTGTTCACCTGCAGCGCCGCTCGCTTCGCCCGAGTCCCTTCCGCCTCGCGCCTCCGCCATTGTGCGCCGTGATTGCCACTTCACGCTGAGCCCCAGCCCTTTGTGCACTTCGGCGCGAATCATGAGCTCTTAATCAAGAATTGACGCCCCCCCCCCCCCGCGCACTCTTCAAGGCGCTGGGAACCAGGCAGTTCTATGACCATCTTCAGGGATCGAGCTTCAGATGTAATCCCTAGTTCTACATATTTCACTCCCATGCACGCGCTGGCGGCGAAGCGAAGAGACTATGGCCATCTTGATTTACGCCTCCACAATATTTTAATTAGATTCAGACAACATCCCCGTACTCATAACCTCCCAAAACATTCCAACTCCTCATGCTCCATTTTGCAAAACAAAAATTTGTAAAACCATTTGGCCGAAGTTTCAAAAATAATTAAATTCATTTATCTCCAAAATTACAATACTACACACCCCTCTCGAGATTGACCAATCAGTATCATTTCTAAATTCTACGTATCATCCAAACGATAACCCAAAAGTCAGAATTAAAGACAAATGCTCGGAAGAAAAAATTTACACCAACCTTCCCCAATACATAATGAAAATTAAAAATAAAACTAGAAGATTGTTGGCTATCTCAAAAAGTAATAGCGTTAAACCCGAACTAAATATTCCGAGAAATATCCGAAAAAAAGCATTAAGGAATCATAAAAATAATCAATTTCATGAATTCATTCAGTCTCGCAACACAGAAAACAACACAATTTGGCAATTCACAAAAAAATACTCAGGAAAGAATTTATAATTTCTTCAATAGAAGAAGCAACAACAAAAGCATATACTCCCTTTCAAAAGGCAGAAAATTTCGCCTATTATTTTTCGACCAACTTTACCACCAACTCCACGCAATAACCATTCATCTCACCATCCATCTATCTGTAGACACTAAACTGAACTGGAGCCAACTCAACAATGGTAAAATACAACACGCAAAAAACAAGCTACATCAACTAAAACCCATTATTAATCGATTTTTCCATTTCCCATTCTCAACAGCCATAACCATTTACAAAACCATATTTATAACTCTCCTCCTATATGTCTGTCCAGTATGGATCTCCGTAGAAAAAACAAACCTTAACAAGCTTCAAATAGTTCAGAACCAGTTTCTAAGAACTATCACAAATGCTCCTTGGTTTGTCATTAACTCACAGCTTCACAAAGAATTCCAAATGGACTCCATACAACACCATATAACGTATCTCTCCACCCAGTTCTATCAATCCATACTTAAAATTCTTACTTACTTAAATACTTAAAATTAAAAATAGATTTACCATGCATTCCTAGTCAGTTTTTCTGAAGTAGATTGTTTTTAGAGGTGTCTGCAAACAATTTCCTCCCCGAAATTATTAGATAGTTTATTTTTACTTAAATTGGAATGTACGCCTTCACAACATATGTTTAGTGCATTAAAATAACTGATTTATGTATGCTCTGTAAAAACATTATGATTTTGAGAGTTCGAGTTTTCAATATAATTCCTAGTTCTGCATATTTAGAGCTTTTGTACTGTTTAAGTTCTACACAACTGACGCCCAATCATACTTTCTTGCTACCACTACCGCAATAGAGAGAAAGTTACGTAATGCTGTGCGAAAAAGTGTCGATTTTCAGGCAGAAAACTCTAATTTCAGGCACTAGTAGGAAAAGTGGATAAATCCAGTTGATGAATTTTGAAAAATATCCTCTAACACGTGGAGTAAGCAGAATTCATGTTTTGTAGGTCCTTTGTACCAAACACTTGAATTACGGGAGAAAGTCTGTCCGTACGTCTGTGAACAACTCAAATCAATCAAATCAATTTGTCTCCAAAATTGATATCCTCTAATCGATCTAGCTGATGTCTCGGCCCATGGAATTTGAATACAATATTTTAATTTTGGAGGTTATTTTAAATGAAGCCCATGGGACATTTTCAAAATGAAAAAAAATGCTCCATCCTATTTAATTAATTTGTTTTCGGTTAGTGTAAAGAACGTTTAAGAAAATGGTATAGGTCTCAGTTTCGTTGAAAATTGCAAAAATTCAAATTTTTCGGCGTCTTCCGACAAGTTTGTCTTCTGTTTTTGCTTCTGTCTTCGCTCAGCGTCTGCTTTCTTCTGCTCTCTTCATGCGACAAAAATACAATTTGATGCTAGGAGTTTTCATTACCCAGTGTAACTTTTAAAAACAACTATTTCTCATACTTATTCAGAGACTGCTGTGAATAAATGTATTAGCTACTCTACATCCTTTTGTGCTATACTTCAGAGAAATAAATAAATACATATATATATATATATATATATATATATATATATATATATATATATATTTCTGGGTGCCTGAAACATGACACGAATTCAATTCCCCTTTTCAGTGTAAACTCATAAACATTTGTCAAGTAAGATAATGACAGTGTTAAGGGTCATATTTTTTGGATGGTGTCAGTTCCTAGTATTACAAAACAATGCCAGTTTATGATTTCACAAAGATGCCTTTAATGTGAGTGCTTAATTGCATTTCTTCTCTTCGCAACAAACGGACCATGCGACGTAGAGGGGGCAACTATATTATTATCGATAATAGCTAGCCTCCAATCCTGACAGGAACCTATTAAAGTACACAGGAAGTTATTTAAGTGGGTGGGTGATAAAATGAAGAACATTCTTATTCGTAAAAGATATTTCGTCCGTTTAACACTAAATTGAACCCATTTGACACTTTTTAATTCGAACTTAATCGGTTATGAAGGTCATATGTATGTACTGTATATAAAAAGTAGTGAGATGTAGTGGGATAGTTCTGTTTATTAATCGGTGAAAGTATATTGATAGTAATCGTCTCTGCTGATTGGCACGTGCTTGAGAGCTGTTGAGGGGGTTGCGTGCTCTAGCACACCCTGCAGCAAAACAACAAGTAGGCATTACTATTGTATTTCATTGCACATAATCATCTCAATGTCACACTTTGTAATTTAGCAAACTTATGTAGAGTTTTTCGGAGATTTGAATGATATTTTTTTCACCATTTTAAACTATCGATTGGTGGGAGAAGTTGAAAAACTAATCATAAAATAGGTCAAAAATGATTTAAAGAAATAATGAATTGAATATAAACATCAAGTGTAAAAGCATATTTTGTACTTTAATATCGCAAAATATTAAATTTCTGACAGAATTACAACACAAGTTAAAAATGATTAACTTTATCAATGCACGCATTTTTTCGAAATTTAAAAATATTAGTGTAATTTTTAAAAATATTAAATTTGAAAAATGAAAAACACGTGTTTCGTATTTCTTCTAATACTCTTCGCAGAAAAAAAAGTTTTAAAATCGGGGCATCAAGATCAAAATTTGTTACATTGACGCGATTTCACGTGGAATGAACCAGATATGTTTTGGCTAACGTGAATTAGTTATGAAGCCGTGGCACTTCAATATATATAAAAATGCAGATTTTTGGATCGAAAAAGCAAATCTAGAGGATGGTGGCAATGCAGTCGTTTCACTTGTTTACTGTTGTCTCGAATGTCCATTCATGACTAAATGCAGCTAAGATCGAAAGTTTTACTTCTTTTTATAGAATAACCTGCACAAATACTAATAGTTTTGTTTCTAAGCGCATTTTATTATTATTATTAATTATTATTATTATTATTATTATTATTATTATTATTATTTATTATTATTATTATTATTACTACTATTTTTCTCTCTACATCATGACTAAGATGTTATGACGAGAGATAAGAAGTCGACTGAATTTAAATTCTTCTCCAGATTTGCAACCAGCCACCTAAGGAGCAGATCTAGTGACTGTCGGTACCTCCACAATACTTTGCGCAAAATGTGGGCTGTTCCAAACAAAGCAATTTTTGGCACTTCCCAGTCACTTAAACGACCTAGGAGTTCAGCAATGTTCTTTTACAAATTTGCGGAACAAATCCAAGACCTTGGATGACTATTGGTATGGCTTGAACATGCAGTTGCATGAACAATATTAGTCCGAAATTTTACAGGAGAAGGTTAAAACTATTTACCATTGAAAACATTAACACCGAGAAGCCCCCAATGAGTTAAATACAAAGCACTTGTAATACACCATTTGTGCCCAAAAATAATGACTATATCTGTTGTGTACTTCACTAGACAAGTTTGAATTTTATGAATTTATGTTGTTATTGCAAAATAAAAATTTCAAGTAAACAATAATTATAATTTTCTGAGTATTTATTATAAATGGAGTATTTTTTATAATCTGATGAAGTACAATACAATTTAATCTTATTTCTCTTCTTGTGTTATCTCAGTACTTGGCCAATTTGTGAAGTCTTCATAACAACGTCTTTTGGAATATACTGCATCAGTTTCGTTATGTCACGTGATTTTAGTATATTTATTGGAACCATTTTATTGTAATCTGTTTCTGTAGGTAATTTTGATGCTACATTTTGATTTTTGAGATGTGAAAATCAATTTTCATGAGGTCATTAAGCCACTCATCACATTCTAAACCCCTTTGGTTCTGGACACATGTGGTTTATGCAAAGGTACTTAATCTAGTATTAATATTCGCCCAATACTAAACTCATGTTCTTTATACTTCAGAGAATGTATCTACCACCTAAAAATCTGTTTCTGACCATAACTCAAAAATTGTCTAAAGTGGACTGACGTTGTTTATGCAACTACTAATTCACTTGTACTTTTACGCCCACATTCGTCTGATCTCGATTCCAAAACATTTATATTTAAGACATTTTTCTATCTCCTTGGTTACGACGTTTTGATCGCAACGTACAGCAACCACCATACAAAAGTAAACAATTTTTTCTTCAAATCCCAGTTAATAAGTAATCTTCCCAGTTAATAAGTTTCTTCAAATCCCAGTAATATTCGGTTTGTTTGCTGCTATTGTGCGATCGGCTTGAATTTATTGGTCGTAAAATATTGTATAGTGTCCAACAGATGTCACCGGTTTTAGTGAGTGTTCGTACCACTTACTTGGAACTTCCAGGGCAGTACAGATTTGCCAGTGGAGGGAACTAAACACCCTGTCGTGTCTTTTCCTGTAATCGGTCTTTGCTAAAATTGGACAAGCTGCGACGATATAATCAATGGTTTCTACTTGTTCCAGACAGATGCGGCATTTATTACCTTGTGATACTTTGAGGTCCTCTTTATCATAACGTCGTGTTCTTAACGCCTTATCCCTAGCAGCTATTTGAACTTCTGATTTCATTATTTACCTTTTAAGCTATATAAATGATTGATTGTCGTCGTCGTCGTGAATGTCGATCTGCACCTTGTCTTATTCCATTCTTTTACTACATTCTCCATGGAGTGGTTTGTGTCTCCACGATTACTTTAACATTTTTTGTGTTTAACATTTCATGTTTAGTCGCTTCAGAAGCTCAGTGTCTGTGTTATTCTCCGTGTGTTGCATAGTTTTTTTTGCAATGCTTCATGCTGCACCAACAATGCCTCTGTTTCCCATTCTTTTTGAATTGAATTGAATTTGCCTTATTTTACGTGGCGAGACTCGGGCCATCAGGCCCGCTCTTCCGTCTGACCACGCAAATTTCGCTACGCTCTTTTCACCAACTAGGAGAGAAAGGAGGTATTTCTTGGGCGAGAAACAGGCGATTTGAATTTAGCTCAGAGGCGTCATTTAGGCTTGAGGATCTTTTACATGCAAGTAAATCTACGAACATGAGACAGCCGGCTTTACTTCCCCTCCGAAGGAAGGCGTACGAAGGATTTTTTCGCCCTTAAAATTCCACGGCTTCGATCGGGTTTGTACCCCCCAACTTGGGTACAACAGTCCAGTACGCTAACCGTTACACCATTGCCCCCACTCTTAGATTTCATGACCTGACTCATTAGAGGGTCATCTTGATGACTGACTACACACTTTCTCATCGCGACTATTGCATTGTGCTAGGAGGCTTCAATTTGTCTGAGGCCTCTTCATCCTTCCATGTGTGACACCTAAAGTTTATGTAGATCAGCTTATGTACACAGTGGGCGAGACGATCCATTGTTAGCAATTTTCTGGTTTTTCGATCTATGATTCGAATTTCTTGCTCAGTCCAGTTCACGAGTCCAAAACTGTACTTGAATACAGTCACAGGTATTGCAGTCTTGCAGATGTTATTCTTGGAGTTCAGGGCGGACTGCTGGACGAGTCTCGGTCTTCTACTACGTCCTACTAATTCTCTCTTTCATTGTTTCGTTCGAGATAGTCTCACATTCTGCAATGCCCAGATATTTGTAAGTTTTACCTGACATAAGATCGTGAATGACAGCGTGAATTTCGCCTTTCTTTAAAGTATCAAGACCATTCGTCAAGATCAAACTTCATGCAGATGTCATTGCTAGAGTCATTCACCACAGACAGCATTATAATAATAATAATAATTATTATTATTATTAATATTTTCAATCGTAACAAATCGGCGACTAATGTGATAAACGTCTATAACGAGATAGCTCAAACAACGCCCTCGCACACACAGACGAAATGACAATGAGCCCGCGTCATCAGCAGAAAAGTAAATTCGTTCATTGAGTGCGATAATTAGAGTATTGTGTACACTTATTTTCCCACCCTTGCGCATGCGCCTCGCGAATACGCGCTCCTTAAGGCGCTGCGTGCGAAGTGGATCGGGATCGGGATTCTCCTTCGTGGTATCTCCTCCAGCGGGGCACCGCTCCAGTCGGAACAACCTCCGAATGGCCTCCCGGCATGTATGTGGCGAAGTGCATGCAAGAGAGTGAGAGGAAAGGGAAACCTTCGGACAATGAAGACGAAGCAAAGATAGCGCACTGCCCATTGTTCGTTTGTCAGAGAACAGCTTCAGCATTCGCCTGGATAGAATAGAAACAAAACACGGAAAACCATGTAAAACTACAAATCAGGGCAGCCAACCTCTAGAATAGTTCTGCAGACAGCAGCGGAATTTGGTCTGGCTATGTAGACACCATAGCCGCCGTGGTAAATCCGCCGACATAAATCTACTATGATTGATCATCAAACTCTACGAACCTCCAGCGCCTGCCACACTGCAAAGACAATGCAGACACGCAGCTATTGTACTAACTCTTTACTGCTCTAGTACGGCAGTTGCTGGGGTGAGAAAGATTCTCACAGTCTCGGAAAAGAATTCAGCAAGGCAAAATATTTTCATTTAGGGGCATTCGCAAACACTGCAACGAGAAGCTGTATAATGTCTAGAAGATTAATATATTAGTGATTCAGGGCGCGTCAACAGCTACGAGAATTACTCCCGTAAGTGTAATGCATATTTTATCGTCAGTTGACGGTGATCATCAGCTGGACGACCATATCCGACGTCGACCAACTCGACTGGCGGGGTCTGCTCCAGCCAGACAAACTGCAAGCTCCCAACCGCTTCCCCGGCATGTGTGGTAGTGCTACATATGACGGGAACCGGTGCGTGATAGTGTGTGTTTAAGCACACTTAGAAGGTCTGAAGATTGGACCAGGAGGAAGGCAAGCTCGGGCGCAATCCTTGTCTCGTTTGGTAGGGTACCGCTCCGGTAGTCATCTGATGTTGCTCGGAGAAATCGCGGAAAACTACCGATCAGAGCAGCCGGCAGCTAGAATTCCCCTGCAGAAACCGACTGAACTCGACTCAGCTCTTTAACAAGCGTCGAAAATCCTGCTACCGTCAGAAATGGAGAAACAGTTGGTGTCCTGAGACTCCTCTCCCTAGAATAATCTAAATGACCGGCGTATGCAGTACCCTTTCTTCCACCCGCGGTGATGGACGCGACCGCGATTCTCGATATGTGAGCAGGGTCGATTCGAAGCGCGTAGCCGCTTTCGATATCCTGTCTGAATGGGGCGAAGGATTGGAGAGGCATGGAGGCGATGTTAGAAACCGTAATCCCTTGACCACACAGAGAGAGCGCTGTGGCCTGCTGCGCCCGCAACGCTCTCTGTGGTGAAGCGACGAAGCCTCAGGGGTGCGGCGATAGTCATATTGGCCACTGAGCGCTGCTCATAACTGATCACGGCGCGTAACACCCGTTGACCTCTCAGAATGAAAAGGGCATCCATTCTATCACTATTGTTACTAATTTGTAATACTCACTAAGTACGAAAGAAAACTAAAAACTAAACAAGCACCAAGCATAAGTTTGGTTTTGTTTTATTCCTGAAAACTTGGGCAGAATCCAAAAACAATGAGATTTTGGATTCTGCAAAGATTTTGCTTTTAACGGAAAAAGTAAATTATTTGAGTGTGTTATTCTGCATATACTCATTCTACGCGTACTTACTTAATTCTAAGTGTCTGTATGCGCACCGCGCGTCCGTGTCGTGCGAGCGCGTGCAGACGCGATACTCACCTGGTACCCACCTCTCAACGGCGC
Organism: Gryllus bimaculatus; assembly: GCA_017312745.1. Taxonomy (NCBI): domain Eukaryota; kingdom Metazoa; phylum Arthropoda; class Insecta; order Orthoptera; family Gryllidae; genus Gryllus; species Gryllus bimaculatus. The sequence continues at coordinate 1,523,985 of BOPP01000142.1, forward strand.
CACGCACAATGATGAGCCAACAGGTGGACCGTACGTTGGTTATAGACGGCACAGCACAACACATATCGGCCTCCGGTAGCTCAGGCGATGTGCCAGAGGCTACTAAAATAAAGGGGCTGGAGGACCACCTCGTACGAGGAAATGAGGTATCGGCGAAATGAATAGAAAAGCGAATGCTTAAATATTAATTTATTCTATGTGCTCTTGGATTAATATAAATGTACACTTACAATCTAAGGAGGACATGAAAAAACAAAAATTGGTAAACTATATATCAGAATGCGTGCCGGGCCGATCAGTGAATTGCTACAAAAGGTATTACAGAAACTAAATCTAAAACTAATCAGTACTTTACAATGACGAATTATTCTAATTGAACAAAATGGGCTCAATCCCAATAACTGATCCTTGATGATGATGAGAAATAGTTCAATCCAATTATGTCGATTAATGTCCTATTGCAAGTATGAACCTGAGAAGCTTAGCTCAGCTAAGAGGCAGAAACAAGGTACCTGCTATTTGATGAGGCGCTGAGCTCGTCCATGTCTCGCTGAGCGGAGGTCGCCTGAACACGTACATGCGCCTCTGAGCGATGCTGCTACAGCCCCGACGCGATGACGCAGGCAATGCGTGCTGCCGTGGTCCAGTTTTGTGGGGTGGAAGCCCTAACCTCTGAATGAATGCCGAGATGGAAGCCCCTGGTGTCGACATCGGCTATGTGGGCAGTCTGAGGCCCAGAAATATGCGACATGTGTCAGAGCGGAGCAGACGTGAAGACGCGTGCTCACGTGCCTGCCTTCACATGTTTCACTATATCTCTCCATGAATGGTCTGTGTCTCTGGCCCTGGGGCGCGTTGTTGCGCACGAAATAACGACTACCCGCCTCCCTGGTAGCGGGGGTGGCCTACACGAGTGTAGCGGGGGGGGGGGTGATCTGGGCGCGGGCGGAGAGGGGAGGGGGCGGCGCAGGTGGTTGCAGACCACGTGCGTGCGTAAACAGTGTCAGTGCGTCGCTGTATTTAACACAGTTGATGTAATGCATCAGGAAGGTGTCAAGAAAGAGATCGCCTGCCATGAAATGTCTGTTATTCACGTGAAGTGTTATGAAATAACCACTTTTTTATAATTTTGGTACGTAAAGGAATTTTACACTGTGTATTCATGTATATTGCACCTTGTTAATTGCAGTATTTGTGAATACTGTTTTTGTTAAAATATTTGATTTATTCCAGTGTTACACAACAATATGTTAATTTTTGTTTCGTGATCAGTGTGTGGATGTTACAATTTGAAAAAACAAATTTGGTTATTTTGTTTAGCACGATTTTTGCTGAAGCAGTTCGAAGTGAAACATAAGTATCCAACTTGTGAAAATTACAAAAACCTATTTGATATTAGCTGATGCCCTGCGATTATAACTCACAAAAAAAGACCTGCAGAAAAGTAAATTTAGAAGAGTATTCTATGTGTACTATAAGGAATATCAAAACTTCAATATTTTGTTTTCGGATGTTCAAAACTTAACTTTCGTACGCTAAAAGAAATTCTGGAGGTTTTGGAAATGTTGAAACATTTATTGTAAACATAGACTTAAACACGTTTCTGAAAATATATTTGAAATGTTATTAATTTACTAAAATCTGTGTTTGCATTTGGATACTGCAGGAAATTTTACTATCCACCATGACTTAAAAACTTTATACCTTACATGTAATTATTTACGCTGATAATTTTGAAGAAAGAGACATATGTTGCAAACAATGGCTTATCAAATATATTTATTTTCTATACAGCCGCTAATCTTTGGATTTAAAAACATTTAGTTTTGAAAACAAAAGATCTCCTTCTTCTATTTTATAACAAAACTCTCAAGAAACGCCGACTGTTTTTTATAGATTAATTACAACTCGTACAACAAAATGGCCAAGAGCAACTACATTTCAAACACCCAGTGTAGAAACAAATAATTAATAAGCATTCAAATAATAAAACTTAATATATTATTAGAATGTATTGTTTATACCATGAACTCATTCATAAGAGGAGTGCTAAAATATTAAACGAAAACCCTCAGTGTTTTAAATAGAAAATAGAATTTTTAAACAATAACAGAAAATATAATATAAATAAAAATACTTCGCTAATCCGATGGCTGAGATTGCTAAGGCAGTACTGCTGTAGGAGTCTCGGACCAGAATATCGCGAGTTCGAGTGCCATGGTTGTGTTGCGTGTCTCTGTGTGTTTGTGTCTATTTCATCATTCATCATCATAATTTCTTCCCACCCCCCAAGCTAAGAACCCTGTGGCATAAAAATGTAACCAACATTAAATTACTGATTTCCCCAATAGAAAGTAACGTGCGCCAACCCCGATATTCGAGTCCCTGTGGGATGCACGTATCGTGTGGCCTCATGATGGCCGGGAGCTGGGCCGGGGCGAGGCGGGAGCGGGAAGAGTTGCCAAGCGGGCTGCGATGTGAGGCAAGGGGAGGGGGGTGCTCCGTGTCGCCGTGGCGCGGTGGGCGGTTGGTTGGCCTGCGTCATTGTGCGCGAGGCTTGGTTGCCGACCCACTCGGGGGTTCCCCGCCGCACGTGCCCCCCCCTCCTCCTCGGGCGCGGAGGGGAAGGCGCAATACTGCAGGCACCTCGCGCTTCGGTAGTGGTTTCGGTGAATTGTCTATGATACTAACTAGCAAAATAACCAACGTTGCCGGGGATTTCTTCATATCCAATCCTTGTGAAAGAGGAGAGAAATCGATTTTATATAAACTACGGAGATAAAATTTTTTATTTTTTATGTAATTGGTTCAAATTTAAATAAAACAATATAATTTGCTTACATTTTTTTAGAGTACTGTTCGTGCAAGCTGCCTATATTTAATTTTATTTATGTAATATGCACTTCTACGTAAGCGAGGAAAGAGTATATTTCACCACTTCGCAAGCCAGCAGGCACGTAACACGTTCGTACCGTACGTTCTCGTACGCTCGTACGTTCGTAATTCAAACAGGCACGGAGGATTATAGGAATTCTTCATCCCCAGCCTTTCGCCAAATGCTACGCAAAATAATGCACTCTCATTGCGTCGTTTTATTTAGCACAAATCTAACGCCATACATTTAGTAATTTCAATTGTCTATTAATGCTGTCATTCATTTTAATTCTAAAACAACCATTGTTCTAATCTTTCAATACTAACGACTTAAAACGGCCAATTTGACACTCCGACAATCCTCAGATAGATCCTGAAGAAAAATTTAGTATCATTCCCCATTTTTGATAGACTATCTATGTAAGTTACGCATCGTTGAATTCACTTTTATTAGTATATATTTCCAACGCGCCCAGAAAATGAAAGACAATTATGCAGCCTCCGGCCATATGAGTTCTCTATTGTTTTGTTAGATACCCAGCTACTCGGTAAAAATAAAAATAATGAAAACAAATTAATTTTGACTAAAAATGTAAAAATGTGGTTGTCTCATTCCTCTTATTCTGGTATCGATTGAATTTTTATACTCATTCCGCTATGGTTTACGATACAGCAAATTTATATGACAGCAAGGCTCCAATGAAGAGGACGATGGCCATTAAATAGTTGTTATTTATTGTGGAACAGAACATTTTTTTCATGTGTCAACTGTTGTATGTGTAAATTATGAGTAGTATATGTGAAGACATTTTTAGCATTAAATTTATTTCAGTGTTACGTGATTAATATATTTACTGTTTTTGAGCAGTATGTGTGCTCCGTTTTGAGATATATTTTTCCTTCAGTCTCTAACATAATTCATTAATTGCGAAGTTGAGTGCGCTGACTTATCGTCTCCGCACAACCACTACCGTTCCCATTACTGGGCGAGCAGATGCATTGGCAGCTACGGTGCCCTATTGCTATGCGATTCCCGCCCGCCACGCTCCTAGTGGAAACCCTGGAAGGGGTGTCCATCGAGCTGAATCCACTTTTGAGCCATCCAGAACATATTGTGGATAACTGCTTGATAACATTTCGAAATGGCGAAATTGCGTCGATTTTCTCCCCAATAAAGCGATGGCGCTCTTTCTCTTATTGAAGACCTTTTGCGTTCATCTGATCATGTATTCTCAAAGAAGAAAGTCACAACAAATTGGATCACGTAATGTGGGAGTCCATAAGTAGAATTATCATACTTTAGTCCACCGACATGTACATATCTTGGTAAAACCAAAACATTTAATTTCGTTTTCAGTTTATGCTAAACATGTTTAGCTTTACGTTCGCACTAAATAGTATCGTATTGCTTCAGAATTTGTAAATCCGTCTCATTCACAAATCTTCTTAGTAAGTTCTGAACGAGATATAACAATATTTTGAGATATTTTATTTTCCTTAAAAAAGTTATACTTAAAAATGTGTTATACTTTTCTGTTGCCACTTTTTCAGTTCTTTTCGCGGTATAACTGCAATGGTTCAGTTAGTATTATTAAGTAAATCAATTACGATTTGAAATAATAAATAGTTCAATTCGTATTAGCCTTTCTCGTTGCAATGGGATACGTGAATACGCGATGTGCTCCACCAAGCCATTATGTCGTTTTCCCTGTTTGTTTTATTTTCTTTGTTCTTTACATATTCCTTTCTCTTCTTCCATTATTTTTCTCTCTGACCTCCAGCTGACAATTTATTTGTTTCTCGGTCTCTCGTGATAGGTTCCTTTTCTGTCTTTACTCAAGTATATTTGCCTGTATTAGAGATTTATAGCTACTGTTGTGTATGATATTTTAGTTCGTAATCTATTTGTAAAGTTAACATAGATGGTGATGAATTTTTGTGACCGTGATTTTTGGTTTTCGATATCTACATGATCATCTTTTATCTGATTTCCATACTTTCTCATTGCTTACTGTTTGCTGAATCTGCCCATCTCAGCGAGTGATTTTATATAGTACTTAACTTGTTTGTAATATTTTATTTGTATTTAAACATGTATCATCTCTACCTTGAATGAAATGTTAATTTCAGTACATCGTAAATGAAACTCACAATGACAGTGACAATACGCATGTGAAAATTTACATCACAAGACTGCGTGAATTATTGATTTTTTGTATGGTGCAGATAGTTTCTTTACAAATGGGACTTAATTAATTAGATGGGATCGTTAAAGACAGTCAATAATATTAAAAGATAAGACAGGAAAATTAAGAACCTTAAAATATTCTATTCTTCCATTGCCATTAAAAGAGCTTCCACGAAATGAAATCTTCTAGCATGTGTCAGAAGGAATATTAGGTATGATTAGCTCCATACGGTGTATTTTAATAAAGTGTTGCTTCAAATAATAACTGTCTGCAATGCATTTTCCAACAGCAATGTGGTGATATCAGAAACGTTGCATGAAAATCAACGCAATCATGCACCATCAAGATAGGAAGTTTACGAAACGATTTCAACATATTGTTATCTCGTAGTTACACCCTTCATCACTACAAACAGGAAGAGTGAATGAAGTTTAAATAATACAAAATACGCACTTTTTTTAAACGTAAGATAATATGATTGTGGCATTAACGTCTGCACGGATGATAGTTTTGATTTGATTTGCCGATGAAACATTATAGACATAAACGATTTATGTAAATTGTCATTGTCAAGATAAAAAATGTACCGCATAAACTAAATAGAAATACACTAGATTGTTTTGAAATAACATTTTCATATATTTTTATTTGAGGCTGGCGAGGTGGAATATTCAAATATCCACTGTAACGGAATGGGCAAAGCACAAAAGAAATAGTCACTGGAGTGAATATCTTTAAGGTTTACACATTGAATAAATATGGACGTCTTATGTCATGTCCTATTTGAAGCTTTTTTCTTCTCTGTAGTCGCCCTTTATCACTCGCTTACATCTACCTCGAACTCCATGATTTATTCTCTTTGCTAGACGTAGAATGAACGTTACAACGCACACCCCCAAGAGACTCGATCACCGCGGCAAGAAAACGCGGCCACAGCGATGCTCTGAGTGCACGTTCAGCAACATCAAACATTCATGTGAGCCCAACATCGCGACGCTGATGGTAAGGAGGTCAAATATCTAGTGCAGCTGTGCATTATAAGCGAGTGCCTACGATTTCCTGGACGGAGTAGTTCGTGCAAAAGGTGAAATATCTTATCAACGAGGCTAAACATATCACCAATTTTCAAGGCTGCAGGATATTTTTAGCTAAAGTTAAGAGTGCTGCCTGTTGTCACTGATTTCTTATACCTCTCCGTTATCGACGATCTGTTACATCCACTATTTTTATATCCTAATATTTCAAACTACATTTGTCTTCCAACGCACGTGCAAACTTAACTTGTGGCTCATGTGAATTGAACGTACTTAATCAACTTTAGCCTTATGAATTTTCAGGAATATGTCGTTTACATATTACTTTTAATCCTATTGACAACATTCAGGAAAACAGAAAATTCATAATTACAGACAATAAATGGAAGAGAATTTAATCAAACTTATCATTCGTTGTTAAATGATCTCAACATTGCATTTCACATTAGATTTAAAAAGAAAGAAATGTAATACAGACTTTTTTAGTATTATATAATTACCATTTGTTTTGACTTGATTTACAAAAAAGTGTCCAAATTGATAACCGATGAGTATCTACTAAGGTTTTTATGCGCCATTGTACTCATAATGTGTTCACCACTGATTGATCAAAAGACCTCAGAGCTCAATGTTATTTAGCAATGTAAATTACAAACACGTGGGGAACGTTGTCTAATATTCAAAATCATGTTCCATGCGATGATAGGTCTGTGTGCGAACGACTGATACAGCACGATCGTTAACCCCAGTCGATACACGCCCGGCGTACCCCAGGGTTCGTATCCATGGCCGAAGCTCAACCACTCCGAACACCCATAAAGATCTACGTACTTTGACTGCAGTCGAGTTTATCCCGCTTTGCGACGCCGAGCACAAAATGGTGTCTGCTCCCGCGTGTTATTGTTGTCCACTTTGACAACATCCCCGCTCTTGTCCGGTTAAGCGCTATCGGATCCAGGCGAAAGTAGCCAAAGCGTCGGTTAATGCAAGGTTTTCGGGCCCCGCGCGTGGCTCTTTGCGATCGGGTTTGTAGCTTGCATACACCAGCATTGTGCGCTGTACTTCGATAATATGGCAACACTGCTGTTCGATAGTTTAGTTTACGTTTCGACAGTTACTGAGAGTTGCTTTCTTTGTGATGTTGGTATAAACATGTAATTAAAAATAACTCCTTTAGTTTAGGATTCGAGATTAGCTGTAGGAAATGTTCATGTTCATTTATAAATTTGTGGAGTTTCGATGTTTAAGTTTGCAATTAGAGAAATTATCTCATATTCGTAAATTTGGAATTACATTATATTTTTTCTGTTTTGTATTCGTTCAAACCGCGTTCAGCGATTCTTCTTTCTAGAAAGTAAATAATATTACAAATATATGTCAAAAATAGTAATTGAATTCATTTTTTTTCTTCTAGGGTAGAAGTCATATTAGTTTATTTGTTGCAAATGTTCGCAGGTACATTTCTCTTTTTACAAGTAATCCTCTTGCTCCGAATCTGATAACCACCTGTGAACAAGAACATATTTGTATTTATACATAGATTCCCGTAAATGAAATTCAGATGGTCATAGGAATAATTTATCATTTGAAGCAATTCTTTTCTTTCTTTGATAAAACCTGTACTGCAGAATTGTTGATTCACATATTCCAGACAAAATGAATACTATGCAAGTTGGAGATTCTTATTATATTAATTTAAACAATTATTAGAATTAGTTCGACCAGTCATATTGTTGAAACAATAAGTAAGGATTAAGATTATTTGATGCCTAATGATTTTCTAATGATTATTCTTACAATACACGGTAACATGTACATATTTATCAAATCTATAAAAAATGTTTGAAGGAAAACAAATCTAAAATTGGAGCCTCTCTCACATGAGGTGACTCGTAAAATATGAGCATGTGAGTGTGGAAGTTAGTTCAGGCAAAATATGACCGATATACATTTTGTGCATATTATAATTCATTAAACGCAATAGCAGTAATTCCAGTGGCAGCAGTGCAGTGGTGTTTGTGGTTTGTTTGCGGTGGCCAGGCAAAAGCAGAGCAACCCACAAGCTTCTCATTTGTTTTTCGCAACGTTTCATTTATCCTATAAACACATGTCACTCAACACTGGGACATTGTAATAGACTTTACGATAACGATGCTGAAACTAAATTTGCAAAATATCAGATCTAATATCAGATCTAAATATCAGATCTAAAATAAAACCAGAAGATTGTTGTTTCAAAAAGTAATAGCGTCAAACACGAACTAAATATTCTGAGAAATATCCGAAAAAAAGTATTAAGGAATCATAAAAATAATCAATTTCATGAATTCATTCAGTCTCTCAACACAGAAAACAACACAATTGGGCAATTCACAAAAAAGATACTCAGGAAAAAATTCATAGTTCCTTCGATTAAAGCAGCAACAACAAAACATATACTCTCTTCCAAAAGGCAGAAAATTTTGCCAATTACTTTCCGTTCACCTTTACCACAAACATCACGCAATACCATCCATCTCACTAATCATCACATAATACCACTCATCACAAGTAATCAATAATGTATTATCTACCCCTACTTACTGACCAAACCCAAGCATTAAGTTAATGTCACCCAAAGATATAAAAAAAATATCATAACCAAACTGCCAATCAAAAAATTCCCTAGGCACGATAACATAAGTAATATAATTGTCAAACACTTACCTCCCACTGTTCTCGTTTTCATCACAAATATATACAATTCGTGACTCAAAATCGGATATTTTCTCATAATATGGAAGCACGCTGTCATCATATTGATTCCAAATTTACTCCCCACCGTTGCAAAAATATTCGAGAATGCTATCCTTACACGTTTAAAAGCATTTCTGATACAGACAAATGCAATTCCTGAACAACAATTTCGCTTCACCGAAAATCTACCAATCATTAACTGTTGTGATTGTCGGAATACATCCACGGTCGGAATTTTTATTGACATTACCCAGGCCAATGATTGAGTATGACATAAAGCAATGATCTACAAACTAACTAAGATAGGTACCCCACATTATTTCACTCAAATAATATCCACCTACCTTAACATTAGAACGTTTACAGTCTCCGTAAACAGTCATCATTCAAATACGAGACCAAAAAGTGCAAGCTTGCTGTAGGGTTCACCATTATCTCCTACACTTTTTAATCTATACGTTTCTGACCTTTCAAAATTGGACAACATTCGAACGGCTTAAATCGCGGGTAATACGGCTATTTTCCTAGCCGGAAATTCGCTAGAATATATCAGAAATTCTCTTCAATTGTTTCTCAATCTCATAGACAGTTGGGCATCATATTTAAAAATCAACGTTAATCTCACAAAACCAGCTATTAAAATATTCACTTTAAGACTCTATACACCTTCAGCACGGCTCAGAATAAGTAATGAACCCATTAATTGGCTACCTCCAAATAGTACTGTAAAATATCTCGGACTTAATATAGACACTAAACTGAACTGGTGCCAACACATCAATAGTAAAATACAACAAGAAAAAAATAAGCCACATCAACTAAAACCCATCATTAATCGATCTTCCCACCTCCCACTCCAAACAGCCATAGCCATCTACAAAACCATCATTAGGCCACTCCTCCTATACGCCTGTCTAGTATGGATCTCCGCAGCAAAAACAAAACTTAACAAGCTTCAAATAATCCTGAACCAGTTTCTTAGAAGTATCACAAATGATCCTTGGTTTCTTACAAACTCACAGCTTCACGAATAATTCCAAATGGACTCCATACAGTGTCTCTCCATCCAGTTCTATCATGCTATATCTGAAATTCCTCACCTAACCACCTTCAGACTCCGGGAAGCTGCTTCTCACAGTACTAGAATTAAAAGTAGATATTCATACCATGCATTCCTAATCAAATTTTCCGAAATAGTTTGTTTTAGATGAGCCTGCAAAAGATTTCCTCGCCCACATTAGTATGTAGTTTATATTTAGGTAATTTAGAATGTTAACCTTCACAACATATGTAAAGTGCATTACAAATACTGCTCTATGTATGCTCTGTAAAAAGAAAATACATTTCTCTCTCCCTCCCTCCTCCCTCTCTCTCTCTTATATATATATATATATATATATATATATATATATATATATATATATATATATATATATATATATACAGTATATGTGTGTGTGTGTGTGTGTGTGTGTGTGTGTGTGTGTGTGTGTTCTGGATGTCCAGGGAGGACTCAACGAAACCTTGAAAATGAGGGGAAAAGTTGTCAAAAAGCATTTTTAAGCTTTTTTCGGGATTTTTGAAAAAAACGACGCAATGCATAATTAAATAATGACTTAATCAATTTTTGAACCTTCAAATATTTTATTATATAACGTCATAATCAGAACTTTCATGTCCTACTTCTTTCAGAAGTGAATTTCTACTTAAAGGCATTGACATTGGTGTAACTTCTAGATCAAATGCCTTTGTTATAATTTGTTTCTATTTTATTTCTGAAAACAGTGAGTTAATACTCTGAGAAGCACCCCCTTGTTAGTTTTCTCTCTGGATATTTTTCTGGTGAAACTTACTCTATATTTTTTCTTCGTTTTCTTTATTTTCAGTGAGATAAACAACATCATACAGAGCCATTCTTGTTAATAAAGAGATCTCTGTACCAGAGCATGAATTAAGAACGAAAAAAATGAATATTGTCGGTAGAAAGACTAACAGAGCTAGGTGTGCATCATTACAAACAAAGTACATTAACGCAAATTGGGGCAAACATGGGTAAACTTTGATTAATGCTTTGAAAATTAGATGCGTTCCAACATTAGATACAGTTAATATCATAGCCCGTAAATTACCGGAAGGTGACTAAAAGACAATATGAAAAAACGTATTTAAAAATTTCATTCCTTTGTGACACGTAAAATTTCTATTTGGAATATCCAAATTAGTATCCTAGGAATACGTTTTTCACTAATACAGATTTAAAGTACACATCTCGAAGTATCGTATCCATAGCACGTACGATTCTGCTGTTGAGAGCAAAACTATTTACATCGAAGAACACACCTCTTTTCTAGTGCAAGAGCAAAGAAGTGCGCCGGGCGACCTTGTGCAAGTTCAAACGTGCACTGAGAGAAGTGGCGTGAATTCCCATTCCTTTGCTGATCGTGGAACGACGAAGGAGACATTTTGCTACCCCTTTCACGTGAAATGGAGCTCCACAAGGCTAGTTTGATTTTGGACTTTTCGGCAACTTTTCCCTCCTTTGGCCCAACTCCGCGGCACACGTGGCAAGTCCTTTCCCACAACGCTGGACGCTAGCTCAATGGCGCGCGGCGTCGAGGGCGATAGAGCGGAGGCGGCCTCTGTAACGGTAGTGGTGATGGCGGTAGTGTTTGCGGAGGTGGTGTGGGACACGGTAGTGGGGATAGTGTTGCCGGTGGTAGTAGAGGTGGCGGTGGTAGTCGTAAAGTGTTGATGGTGATAGTAGTGTTCACAATGATAGAGGTGTTGTTAATGTTAATGATGGTAGAGGTGGTGGTGGTGATAGTGATTGATAGTGGTGGTGGTAGTAGAGATGGTACTAGTAGAGGTGGTGGTGGAGGTAGTTTTGGTGGTGGTGGAAGTATTGGAGGAGGAAATGGTAATCGTTATATTAGTGGTGGTAATGATAGTTGTCATGATACGGTGTATTAACTGATTATTTTTTCGGGACGCAAATGATTTGGTCTATATAACCGTATGTGCAATTAACATTTATCCCTGGAGGTGGTGATGTTCCTTTTCGATAAAATTTGCGATCCTGCAAGAACATACACGTCGAAAAGTTGTAGTTTCCATGTCATTTATTTACCGCAATTAAAACAATACTACAAAGACATTAATGAATAAAAGTTTGTTTCAGAAATGCTTGTATTAGTAGGGTAGACAGGAGTGTAAATAAAATTAAATTCAATGTTGTATTTGAAAATAATAAGTGTTAATATGGTAGAACTAGTTTCCTACCTGTTCTAAAGAGTTGAAAAAAAGATTTTTTTAAATTAAGAACTCAATTATTTACAGCAATATTAGAAACATCATATTACGTCACTTTAAATTATTTATAAAATAGTGGAGTACGAGAAAATGCACTAAATAATTTCTTAATTATTCGCAAAGTCTGTCCAACGACTGGAGTAATTATAAAAGCATATTGTAGACTAAGAGGGGTTTACAATGATAGCATTGTTATGTTAATAGCTTTCTGCACAACCGTTAAAATCGACGACCTTGTTTCGAAATAAGGGAATTAGTAATTCAATAACAATATGTTAAATTTAGCATGTGTACAGTATGTACAATTGATTAGCTCTAGTACACACATCAGACGATTTTGTTAATAACTCTGCTCCGATTAGCTGTTATTAAGTCATTTCAATTCGTCACTGTACATAACATCACGTTTTCATTTTTAAGTGATAAATATGTTTAGAAATTAACGTTTTCAGTCCATTTACAAATGCGTCACAAGAGAAAATCTGTACAAAATTTGTGTTTGCTGCATTCGTAAAAAATATAAAACTTCCACTTACCCCTCAAGCCTGCGCAATATATTTTTTATCAATAAACATATATTGCCAAGGTTTAGAATCACTGTTGAGAAGTAGCAAAAATGTTGATTCGCGCACAACTTTTTCCTCACGGAAAAAGTTATCAGACGATATATTGTACATATTTATTTTAATTATATCTCGTAGGAAATGGTTCAATGCGTGCCATTAAGAAGTAGTTTCTTTGATATTCAATATGGACCTCTATCCGACAATAGTACTACATAGAGAGATTCCATCAAGCTTTCTTTCCATTGCTGATACATGTAATTTCTATTGAAGTCCCTGAGAAAGAAAAATATATTGAATTATTATTAGATTGTAGAAAATTATAGAGAAGAAGTTGTGTGATCATTCCGAACTTTTTCTAGTATCTAAGAGTTTCCAATATTTTACTATACAAAACACGTCTTGCAATAAAATGATGCTGAGAAATGATGGAATGTTGATTTTTCTTTTTCAGATGTTGCTTGTTATGTTTCTGATTTTATCTCGATTAATGCATAGAAAATTCATTTAGATTCAGTAGTTACTTCATACGAGGATTCGAAATCTTCGCAGAGAACCTTGAATTTTTCAAGCGAAATTTCCCTCCATCCCTTTGGATATTCCTGTCCTTAGAACATTTGATGTGAAATAATACCCCACAACAAAAGAATCCGAGACTCCCAGACATAAAAGAGTTTCCATAAAACCTTTTTCTTTATTCCAGCAGTCGGGAGCATCTTGACTTCGTCAGATTGTCGCAAAGCCTTTCACGCAGTGAGATTTACGCGCATCCAGAAACAGGCTTCAGGAGGCCGAGAACACGCGAATCATAAATTCAGCTGTAAACGCCACCGCCGAAACGGGGCACAGTCGTACTTAAGGCAGATTACGAGTCGACAGTCTTTTTATACTCCATGCTCCACGGCCTGTTAAGCCTCTGCAGGTTTCAGGGAGGGGGGGGGGTTGCAAATCCCGGTGTGTGAGAGCGGCAAGATACGCTCTGCTTTCCAGGACGGAAAGTTCCGGCGTAGCGAATTTGCGATGCCTGTGTTTCTAGAGATTTATTTTTCTCTAAGTTAGCAACTCGGGATTGGGCAAATGTGGATAATTAGATTACGTGAGAAAATCAGGAAGCTTATAGCTGGAGCAAGCTTTTTACGTCTGGTGGTGTGATGACAGAGCATCAGTGAATTTGGAACTAGGAAAAGTGTCCATGAATGTGGTGTTGTAGGCTACGGGATCGAGGTTTATACAATTCAGGAGTGATGTCAGCGTGTTTACACAACGTGGTAAATTGATCATACCATCCAATGTCACTGCACCGTTATCTTATCCATATTATATCACTTGAGGAAAGAAATGGCACACCACCTTAGTGATCTTATAAATGCATTAATAATATTAGATCCCAAATTTTAGACTGTTACATTTCTTTGTTTTTAATTATTAAATAATTAAAACTCCTAAAACACTTTATAACACACAAACCATTATAGTTATTTACACTATCATATCATCATCCTTATCATATTGCTTTCAGAGTAAAATTATAATTATGTATAATGTTATGTGTGTTATACAGAGTTATAAGGTTTTTAAAGGTTTGAACAATTTAAAAAAATTAAAACTTAAAAAAAGAAGTGACTCAGAAATTTAGACATAATAATATTAATTTATTTATAAAACACATCAGATAGTTTTACATACAAATTAGACATAACAGTAATCCTTTGTCAAGAGGAGAAAAAACATAAGTTACGTCCCTCCCGTATACTCAGAAGTAATCATCACACTTTGATTATCGCGTTTTATTTTTTTTAAGAAAAACTTGTTAAGGCTAGACTGGCGGAGAATTCTTCAAGACACGTATCTGAGCTTTTTGAAATATGCAAAATGCCAAAGAAACGAACGTGAAAGAGCGACAAATATGTAAATATTCTAACATTCCCGATTTCAAGCAAGATTTCGTTAATTCTATTTCCTAATATGAATGTTTCATTTGGGTTGAATGAATCAAAGCAAAAACAACATGTTCTAACAAAAGAAACGAACAAATATATCAGATGCCATTCCACACAGGAAATCGTTCTTGCTGTAGAGCTCTTTGTCACTAATTACTTCACCAACACTTGCATTTCAACAAAACTATTTTTTATAAAAAAATAGCACAAAAAAGAGTCGAGTTATACACACATTCAAGCCACAAACATGTTCGAATTATAAACACATTCGAGTTACAAGATATTCTAATTATGAAGAGATTAGTAAAGTAGAAGGAAAATATCGATACAAATATTCATATGGTAAAAAAAATTGTTAAAGGAATAATAATATAGGATTTTGAGTTATAAACGAATTCAGAGTTTTAAAAATTAAACTTGAATTACAAGATTATACAAAAGATACCAGGGGACAAAGCACTATGTAAAGCGGACGTTTGGGTGGCCGCCGTGCTCGGCCAGTGCGCAGGGCCGATGGTCGCAGGGATCCTTGGGCCCATCCCCGCCCCTTCAAGTCCCCCTCCTTCCTTTCCTCCCCCCCCGTCCTGGGCGGGCCGGCGCCGCGGGGGGCAAACCGTCCATAACGGAGATGATGGCTGCATGCAGCGGGGTTGATTGAGCCGGAATTGGGCTGCTTGGCGGTCGCGCGGATTTTGCCCTGCTTAGCCTGATGGGAACAGCGCCGCGGCGCCGGGGGGGGGGCGGAGGAGAAAGGGCCGCAGGGCGATGGTGGCGCCGCCGCCGTCGCTCTGATGAATCGCTGCCGGAGAGGGAGCAGTGTTGATTAGTAGTGGCGCTATATATTGGGTCGGCCGTGCGGGTAAGTAAGAATAACCACGGAAGCTCATGTTCTCATTCTAAGCTTACTTTCTATGCTCGTAATGTTTAATTGCGTTATCCAGTATATAACGAATACATATGTTTATTTTATAGTACACTAAATATCTCATTTATTCGAAAGTAATCACAAAGACCTAATTTGTATTTAAAAAGTGATACTTTGCCTAAACATGTTTCCTGTGCTTAAAAATGTGTTCTTTGTGCTTAAATAGTCCTAATTGGAATCCACAATTCCATGAAGTTTCGCTTTGTATTGGAGATTATTTTATTTTT
Organism: Gryllus bimaculatus; assembly: GCA_017312745.1. NCBI lineage: Eukaryota > Metazoa > Arthropoda > Insecta > Orthoptera > Gryllidae > Gryllus > Gryllus bimaculatus. The sequence goes on from BOPP01000142.1 coordinate 1,539,782, forward strand.
TGATTGTTATTCGTAACTAATAAATTATTTTATTATTAGCAAAACGTGGCGTCACCGACTGTACATTGTTCTAAACATTGCATCATGTGTTGAATATTTCTTTTATAGATCATTTCTTTCATGCCCAGCTTTGTTGAAATACGTTCTTTCAGTATATAGAACTGGACATACCAATCAAACGTTGTAGCTGATGTAATACTCCCGTTCAGAAGTTCCAAAATGGCCTTATGTGTTACCTCCATACAGTATATGAGCGGGTTTTCTTGCAATTTTAAAATTACAATCGTCGTAACAAATAATTGCAGGTTTTATGATAATAGTTAAATTTTAGTACAGCTACATTTTTACGCCTTTTTGCTAATATGAACACAAATGAAGTATAAATGCTAAATGCAAATATGCAGATCATTCCAAATTAGTGGCGAAAATTCTACCGCAACATCTTTTACAAATACATTTGAATCTTCGCCGGATTTCCTTACAACTTCAAAAGTTTTCTCCCCATACGTTTGAAGAGATTAAATCTGCACTAACTCAGTCCAGTTTGTATTTACTTTTACTTTTGCAATGGCTCTGTTCATCGTTTTGTGTCCAAATCGAGCGTTGCATGCGAATCTAAAATTAAAAGATGAGAGGTTAGTTAATTTGAATATGAAAAAGTTGTGGGTCACATTAATTTCACACTTTTTGCGTATTACGATATTTGCACACTCATGCAAGAATGTTAAAGTGCAAAGCGGAACATAATGGTCGTTCAGTCTCTAACATTTCTTACAGTTTTGTTTTCTCCATATTCACTTGAAATTATTCACGTTCAATAAGTTCCGAAGCAGTAGTGTTGTAGATATTCGAAAATTTATTTTTAACAATACGATAATAATTCGACTGAACTGAAATCAAACTGCAGTGCGATTTACTTGGTAATTCAGTTAAAGATGTCAACATCAGTGTTGCCTACGTCGTGAAAAGCATTATAGCATACAAGCATAGCCACAAGTGAGTTTCTACCTGAGCTCAGTTTTTCATAACACAAATCATATTCTCGTTAAAATATAGCACACACAGAAATATGAAGGCAGCGCTTACAGAAAATTGGTTTGCCATTTGAATTGTATTCTAGCCAATGCACGGCTGAGAACCATTGCGTGAATAACAAAAAAAGTGAGCATTTTTTAATATTGCCTGAAGGGCTTAACTGGAGCCATTGCAAGGCTCTGCGACGACATCACCCGTGTTTGTTGTTGTGGAGGTCAGTCATCCTCGTCTAGCTGTTGCGTCCTTTCACTGTGCGGCCCGGCCGTGTGAAAAGATGGGCAGCGGCCACGCATGTGCGGCCACTCGGGCGGGTGCGAAGGCTCTGCGCCAGGCAGCCTGACTCGCGACCCACATCACAAATTATCTTCCTCAGATCACACTTTCAAATGCAATGCAGGAGGTGCTCATAATTCAGTCGATGTTGTTAACGGTGACAATTGTTTTGTAATACTTGTCGAAAAGTTACAGAATTGTGAAGTTCCGAAAGCCTTGTAGAGTAATTTCGAAAATGCAATAAGTGTAATTCAAATTACGCAAGCAGGTGAAACGTTACCACACATTGCTTCTAGAGGGCGTTTTGACAAAGAGTAAAGTTTTAAACGCGCATTACAGCGTTCTAAAATAAGTCGAGTGTCCAGTGGCTTAACAAGTACTCGTGCGGGCGGAGGTCTAACAAGAAGTCCCCGCCGCCTCGGTTATTCCACTTTCACTTCCAAATATTCTGGAAGATTTCAAGGTTTTTGATGAAAGGGAAGACCATTGGCTGTTGCCTGTTATTGCGTTGCAGAGGAATTTCGGCCAATCGCCGGACGCGTGATAAGCAATCGGAATGAAAAGTTACAGTACCTCCTTGTTTGTCACTCTTGTCTGATTATAAAATGCACGAGCAGTGTAGTATGTCGCTTTGACGGTGGCTCACGAAACGTAAAGGCAATGGTCAGAAGGTCGACGTGTGGGCGAGGTCGAGATGCTGTGTCGGTGTTTTCCCGGCGGGCGAGCGCTTACAGATCATAAACAAGAGTTAGGGGATCCCCAAAGCGTCCCTTCCAGCTGCAGTTGTGAACAAGGAAATGGTTCAGCGAAGGGTGTGACCAATCGAGACCTCTTTGCGTCGAACTTGAACAGATCGCCGCGTCCGTCGGTTGTACGTCGCATTTTGTAAGAAATAAGAAGGAACTTTAACAATTATTTCATTTAGAACTGGTGAATTTTTAGTCCGCTGTGCATACTCTGAAAGAAATGCTTTAACTAGTGGTTGTTTAATGAAATAATTTCGTATAGACTGACATTCCGCGCGCGATTACTGCTGCGAAATACTAGCAAAATACCCGGCGTCGTGGGGGATTTTTTGTATCCAATCCTTGTGAAAGAGAATAATATCAACTTTTTATAAAGCACAGTACTCAAGATTATTACTTTTAATGCAATTGGTTCAATTTTCAACAAATACTATAATTTTATTTATTTTTATTTTACAGTACATTGCTATTAGATTGAACTTTTTTATCTTACGCACTGGTACTGGCGTCCTGCGAATCTATTAGGTACCAGTTCTGCTGCACTACTAATGCTCTCTTGGAATATATTTTTAATTAGTGTATATTATTAGGAATACTCTCATCGACAGGCGAAAAATAATTATCTTCGCGCAAGATATTATTTAAATTATTTACTTTTCCCTTGTATGTTGTATCAATGCGTACCAACTTTGTAAGGGCACTGCAACAATCCTGAAAGAAAGCCTTTAAAATTCCGTATGTCTTCTTACACTACTTTTTGTGGTATCCATGTGGGTTACATGTCGTTGAATTCACTTTTATTAGTGTAATTTCCAGCGCCTGAGCGTAGTTGTATATGCGTCCCGCCTCACGCGCGCGCAAGGCCTTCAAAGCATATCCGCGCGCACAGGGGCTGGCCGAGCGCGTTGCTCGTGACAGGCCACGCGCGACGCAGCGGGTCCCCAGTGGCTGTGGGGGAGGGGGTGGGGTTGGTGGCGGCGGACGCGTGGCGGTCACGCTCGCGGCCCCCAGGGGGTGCCACCGCCGCCGCGACGGTGCTGTCACCTGGTGGCCGCCGCGGGAAACGCTGCGCGGGACGTGACGGCCGCCAGTGGGGGCAGGTGAACTAGTGGCGAACTGGAGATCCATACGAGAGTCTATGTACTGCGTGTAGATGCGTGTCATTCATGCTCGGAATTACAAGCTTGGATAAATGACGTAGTATGAACATTAAGTACGTAATGAAAATACTGTATTGCCTGTTACTGAGAACTGATTGTTTTTATCGAGTTATGTAAAGAGATGTGTTGTAGTGCACAAAAAGGGTGGCTCTATATTCGCGCATATGAAATTTGATAAGTTATTAAACACTACCTTTTATGATATAACGATTATAAATCCAAATTTTAAGTGAGTTCTTAACGCAATTTTCATTTACAAAATATTAAAATTTTGAACAATCAATACGAAAATATTTATGTCTTTAATTCGCAGCAAAGCAATCTAAAACGGTTGGTTGTTTTTTAATAAAGCCAAAATGTTCTTAGCTTTGCAATAATATTTTTCGATTTTCTTTAAGTTCTTGTAGTCCGAGAGGTGAGCATAGCGCTCAATTTGAAATTTTGCTATCCATTAGTCAGCATTCAAATAATTGAAAGGCTAGTGATTGAATACAGCTTCCTTTGATAAAGAAAGGGACTGAATGATATGGCTGAAACCAAAAATTAGTGTGATGTAGAGTCAGTATGCAGAATGCGCCGCATGGGGTGTACGTAGCTTTTATTACGACACTCTAGCTTTACTGTAAAACAAAGAGTTTTGTAATGTGCTTCTTAAGGTTAACTCTTCGACTAAAAAGGCTTTTTGAAAGATTCTAAGTTACCCTTAATATTCTATACAGTCTTAATATTTTCACCATAAATGCGTTAATTAAAGATATGGGTAAGACATTAACCATAAGTTTTGTAATGTAATATGGCTTCATCAAAGAAAAACATTTCAGTACAGTTCATTCATTACACATACTCGGGCCTTCACGCACACATTTCATTCATCCACTCACTTTAGGTTAAGTTTGATAATGATAGTAGTACTGTTTGTTAATATAATTGATCAATTAAGAAGATGACTACTGAAACGTTTTGTTGTTACTTACACTGGTTAAAAAGATTTTTACCTCTAGGAAGCTAGAGGGCGCAACATACCCAATTTTATTCGTACATTATGAATATCACAATAAAACATCATATTATCACAGTTTTTAAATATACCGCATCGCTATACCGTATCATACCTATTTTTTATGTTAATAAAATATATATTTAAATTGCACACGTAAGATATATAGAATAAATACGCATAGAATCTATTTAAAAATAAAATATTTATTCAGCTCAACTATGCCACTTCATGAGATATCAACAAAATACGGGTTTCGTTATTTCAACGTGCAGCCCCATGTTGCTGCCCCATATTTTCTACTGCGCATCAGTCACCGAAGGCAATTATTTTCGCAAGAATACAAGTATCCAACTGCTGGGGTGACAGATTCTCAGTCAGTCGGTGTCATGTGGAACTGTACCCGCAGTGCGTGTGAAGTTCGTGACTGGTTTGCTTGTGCCTCAAATACCATAATACATCACAGTTATGTGATTATTATGAAATGTAATTCACCACATAATCATGAATTAAATCGGTTCGATACAATGCAAATCATTTCACGTCGAAAGTTTTCGACTCAACCCAATAACTTAGATTACGTTTGTAGAACATTTATACCCAAAATTAAAAGGGAAAATATATTTAAATAATTACAAAACGTGCGTATTTTTTATATTTTGGCTTGTGTTTGTGATCAGGACAAACCATGAGCTGCTGCCCACAAACCATTTTAATGACTGCTACTTCCGCATGATAAAGATATCTTCCCTGTGCAGATCAATTATCCGCATAATTCTTATGTCACGTGACCTGTGTAACACAAAGACGAATTATTCGTGTTTGTATCTCCAGATATATGTTCATGAAGATATATGATGATGGTAAATCATGAAGAAAACTGTGATGAAACTTCAGCTGTGCTTTCTCCGGAAACAGAAGCCTCCACTTCAAAATATCCAGTCTACTTACCTGAAAAGTCTGATACTGGCATGGTCTTAGTTGAGCAGGAAGACCTACATTATTTGGCATAGGTCCGAAATTTGTTAAAAAATATCTGAACTGCTATATATAGGCTTCAGATTAAGAACTGAGGCTTATCTAACATTTGACAATATGTATATCATTCGATTCGTCTCTTTGCGCTTGTCACGACAAACTAAAAAAAATTATAGTTCCGTTCGAAAAAACAGTTACTTATATCTCGTAAAATACAAGTGATAAACTAGAAATGAATTGATTTGTCAATTATCCTCATTTTCTCGTGCACATCCGTGAAAACTGCATTGCAATAACTTAAACCTTTCAAAAACTGCAGGAGGTGCTAACGTTACATGATTCATCCTCTACATCGAAAACAAAGGAAAACTACCGAGCAGACCAATCGCCCACCAGACAGAGACCATTTAGTCTCCACACCAGACATTGTCAGCTGAATTCGTCCTAACTCTCTAGCTAGCGTCGAAAATCCTCCACGTTGAACTCCTACCGGTCCGGGCATAGGCATAGCAGAGGCATCAGTTTATGCTCTGAGCCACCTAGCCAGTCCAGTAGATTGGAGATGGGAGGGGCTGCCTGCATACTGACTCAAATGTTGTTATTAGACCTCGAAATTTTCTGCATGAAAATGGACGATTTAATTAGCTATTTTAAATGAAGAGCTTAGTGCAAGAAGGTATTAATTCAAAATATTGTGATTTCCTGTTATGTGGTGCAAATACATTTTCTGGGCGTGTTCTATTGGTTATGTCCATCATTTTGCCCAAAACTTCAATAATTTGCGTAATTTTTAATGTGCCCAAAGCGTTCACTCGTAAAACCGATAACTCTGTGTACGCAAGAAAGTGTCCTCTCAGTCGTTACAAGCTGAAAGGTGTTTAATCAAAAGTTAGCTCCTTCTTGCGCAACACAACATTGCAAGAGTTGGCACCGTTAATTTGGGTTTCGGCTATCGAAGTTCGAAGACGAATTGAACAGTACAGTCGTGCTTGGTGTGCCGTGCGTATATTTTTTCCATTACGAACTATATGATTTCGTGGAATAGAGAACATTAATGATAACAAGAAAGTAAATTATGAAGAACAGTTGATGGAAATTCTACAGAATGGGTTAGATTACGATGTGCAAAGTTACGGTAAGTTCTTTGTCCAATGCTAAGTCGGCGCGATGTGTAATGATAATATAATATATTAAAGTTTGTTAAATTTTCGCATCGGAAGTAGTTAGTTAATGGTGTATTATAATATAAACAATATTAATATGAATGAAAAAAATGTTTCATGCATTTTCAGATTCTAATAATGTTGGAAGCACCCCTTGTGCAATCCTGGGGAAATGAAAGGCCTCAAAATTCACCATCTCATGCTGCTGAGGGAGTACCAAAAGCATAAAGGAAAAGATACTGTTTTCCTGCACTGTAGTCAAGAAATCAACTGAAGAAAGTAAGGAATAGTGGTGAGCAGTATAGTAACAGAAAAAATGATCTTGTACCAGCAAAGACAGTGATCGATGTGTTATGTGACAAAAAGTTTAGACTGAAATGCAGCGATAGATTTTCTGATAACGACACGAAGTGTCTGTTTGATTCATATTACTCGCTGGATGTTAATGGCAAAAACGCGTTGTTATTCAGTATAATAGAATCATATGACGTGAAGCAAGTAAGTGGTTCTGGGCCAAAACGCTCTAAGTCCTTTAGATATTTCGTTAACATTGGAGGAGAGAGAGAAGACAAGTGTGCAGACATGCTGACCAGATGCCTTGAAAATATTTTCTTTGGTAGAAAAAAACTTGATTTAATAAGGAATCAGTTTGGGAAAGGAGTTTCACCTGCACATGATGAAAAAGGAAAACATCATACACGATTGAACAGAGTCTCTCAGGAGAATACTCAAGCTGTTTGTGATCACATTAAACAGTTTCCTGCATACGAATCGCATTACTCACGATCGAGAAACCCCAAAAGATTATATTTGTCTTCGGAATTAAAGATTGCACACATGTATCACCTGTACAAAGAACAATGCATTGCTGGTAAACAATCACAAGGGTCACAGTCCTACTATAGAAGTGTAATTGTATCTAAATTTAATTTTGGGTTTGGACAGCCCAATACATGCAAAATTTGTGACGGTGGTGAGAATAGTGGTATGCATATAAAAATTATCAAGATGCTTTCAAAACGCAAAAGAATGACATTTTAAAAACTAGAAATGGAGAATCTTTGTACATAAGATTTGACCTCCAAAAGACGTTTTCACTTCCAAAGATCTCTACCAGCGGGGCATATTACTTGAGTCAGTTGTGATTGTTCTATAACCTGGGCAATAAAAGCAAGCTAGGCAAATAATATTTTCATCTATGGACTAAAAATGAAGGACACAGAGGTGTAGAGGAAATTGCTAGTTGTTTGATGGCCTTTTTAGAAACGGCTCTAATGACATAAAAGAACTGGTGCCATGAACTAACTCAGCGCCAGGTCAAAATAAGAACTTTTGTGATTTGTCTTTGGCTATATTTAGTCTTAAAATATTTCGAGCGTATAGATCATAAGTTTCCTGAAATAGGGCATACACTCAAGGATTCACTCAGAAATTTTGCTACAGTGGAGAAACATACCCGAAAATGTGCAAACATTTATTCTGTTGATGGATATGCATCAGCAATAAATAGTGCAAGAAGGCAGTATCCCATCAACGTGACGAGGATGGCTGACAAATTTTTAACATAAAGGATTTTTTGAAACGTCTCAGACTATTCAACAAAAATACTGTGAATCAAAAAGAATTCTAATGAGAGATGTGAGATGGATAAGTTGGATGATTTGGAGTATTTAAGTATCGGTAAGTAGCAGAACACTTGCTTTTTGAATTTGGTATTTATTTGTGTAGTAATTTAATACCTTTTTATTTTCAGATATACCTTTGAAGAAAATGAAGGGTGGTAGGTTGTTAATGTAAGTGGGGACACGACACCACCCATCTCAACGCTGAATAGTGTTACTGTTGAATCACGGAAAAATAACTGTCTTTTGATTGCAGTAAAAAAGGATGACGATATATTGAAGCAGATTCAGTATGTACTTCCAGTGTTTCTGGAATTTTTTAAAACTCTGAAGAGGGGGGATTGATTTCGAGAGGAATGAAATGTTTTATCTATCAAACAAATTGTCCCTTTTTTAAAGAAATATGGTACCAATATTAGCGTGATTTTATTTATAACCCGAATGATGTGGTTACTCGTCAGCAGCAGTTCCGAACCTTTCCTTTACATATCTGTGCCCTCTTGTGGAAGTTTTATTTCTTTTAATTTACTCCAGTTCTGCACTATTGGACAGGCCAAATAAAGAATTGTTCAACCATTGGAAAGTACATTAATTATAATATATCCTGCTTATATTCAGACAAAACTTGTTTATACTTCCCTGGTTTGAAACCACTGTTTTAAGTAAGATAGAATGTATTAGTTATTAATTAATGCTGATACAAGAGAAAATAATGTAATATTCTCAATGATTTCTCACTATGATTATTACATCAGAAACGAACTATTACTCATTGTTTGAGTTAACACCTTCTTGCACTGTGTTCCTTAAAGTTTGCGCCATGGCATAAGGTGTTTTAACTCACTGAGTCATAAGAGAAGTTAAAATTTAGTAGTTTCAATACGAGTTACTGTGGGGAACTTTTTTATCTTCATTAGTCAGTTAAATGAAAGACTAATTCCTAAAAATCTTTATTTAATGAAATATAAAACGTTCAGGACAAATTCACAAAAGCTCAAATATCTCCATTGCTGTATTTTTGAGTTAACACCTTATTGCCCTAAGCTCTTCAAATACAAAAATTATATAATTATTTTCTGAATTTTTTAAATCTTTTCTTTCCAATGCGTAATGTTTTGTTTGGTCAATAGAGTTTGTGCTGAAACGATTATCGCGGTATAATTTAATGCTGCGATCATGGGTACTAATATATTGTGACAAACAATTTTAAAATGTTAAAATTACACCTGTGTATTCTGTGCTTCAGCTTCTTTTGTGTTGTTTGGTTTAGCTGGCTTATACATACTCCATTGTAGTCGATCCACACATTTGCACATTATCATCCCCGAACATGCGACATAACTTTCTCGAACTGGTATTTAAATTCAGTGATTAATACACTAAAGTTACGACTTTCCCTAGTTTGATAGTACTGAAAACACTCTTGTTCAAATAATTGTAATGAAATGCAGTATTTGCAGCACTCATTGGCAAACAAATAGGAGATTGAATTTTGGTTGTAATACTATGTTACATGCGAAGCTTTATGTAAGAGAAAATAAACATTGCACTGTGTACAGCAAATTGAACACGCTACATTTTATAACATTTGTTTTAACCGTGAGTATAATGCTAATGAAACAATATTTTTGAAGTAATTTTTATATTACACTCTGAAAAGCAGACGTCTGCAGAAATTGAAAAAAAATAATTTTCTGAGCATTTTGCTTTTCTGTTTTTAATTTCTGAAAACATAAATAGAGAAAACCTTTAAAAAAAGTTAATTTGTTTGAAAGCAAATTATTAAATGTTTCAGACAAAATGTATTATAAAGAGATAACCTTCTCCGAAAGGTTACATAATTATTAAATAATAACAATTTGATAATATACCATTATTAATAGATATAAGCCCTACTAACAATTCTTGTAAAGCGTTGTTTAATAAGAAGTTGGTAGAATTTTATAGTATATTGTTGACCCGGCGAACTTTGACCTAGCTGACCCGGCGAACTTTGTTCCGCCTTAATGGCAATAAATAAGTTTTTTTTAATTGGAAAAAATACAAAAAAATTAAATACCTACATTAATCATTCATAATTATTTCTGTATTTTAAGTACATAGGTTGCTCTTCATTAAGTACTTGGTAATACACGTCCATTTTTTTGTTTTTATTATCAGGGCAAGGAAAAACAAACAAGCAGATGTCTTGCCGACCCGTGACATGCCCGTATATTGACGCTGGGAAAAACATGAATCGTTCTACATTTACAACCACAACTTTAGGATGGGCCTTGTGATTTGGCTTCATTGGCTCATCGAAATGCAAGACCGTCATCGGAAATTGAAGTCTTTTAAATTCAAACGATCATATCGTGTTTGGATCATCGGTATCTCGGAATAGAAACATCCTCACCTTTGAATTTTCTATCATTTCGTTGCGTAAATGTACATTGTTCACCAATTGTTCTAACGCACGCAAAGCCTGATACCGCTGCACGCAAGTTTGGGTTGGTTTATGCTTTCGAAGTTTCATTCGTAACTACGGAGCCAAGCCTGTTGTAGGCGTGAACATTGTGCGTTGTAAGCCAGGCCATCGTCAAAGAGGTTTAAAAATTCAAATTGATAAGTTGGTTGGCTTCATCTTCATTTGTGACGCCAGGTCAAATAGATTTGACATGAATGCATTGTTGCCAATTGATCTTATTGTAAAATGTATGTTAGTTTAGCGTCATCACATTTTATTCTTAGCCCCTATAAAAATTGCTTCGCTCACTCAACTTCCATGTATTTTTGTAAGTTAGAAATAATTCTGGAAATACGATGTGATAAGTTCGTGCTTTTGATTGAGACAGAACATTACAGGAAATTATTTGGAAATGAATATTAAATCCGCCTATTCAATACAGACAGGTACTTGACCCATTACCGACAGTCAGCAATTGCTACGAGCAAATCTTCAGCAGATGTATCATAAGCACGATGGTAAACGCGTCATGTTGTTGTCAGTTGCAGTTTCTTCACATAGCGCGCCAGCATTATGAGATTTGAGGCAAAAGCGTGTTATGTTCGGACGGCAGCCGTGTAGATCATTGGGAAAATTACTTGGGCAGGTATTGTGGCGAGGGAAATAGGCTCAGACAGATGAATAATCATTGCTTCCTCCCAAAACATTCGAGTCATTGGCGTAGAATCTTTTATGTTCGGGGTTAATGTTTTCCTAAATGACGTGTTTATGCGCCATTGTGCATGTACGTCCCACGATGATGAAATTTTCTCCCGATTTTAAAAACTCACTTGGCCATTGCTGAGTGTGTTGTTGCAATATTAAACGTTGGTTCTTCGAATAGTTTGGAGATTGTTAACGTAATTTGAATGCTGAATTGAGCCGTTACGGCATCCTTCTATACAATGTGCTTGCTATTCGCAGAAGAAGCCAACTTTGCAACTGCTATGTTAGGATGCTCGCCCGACAACGAGTTGGCTAAAACTAATTGGACTAGGAAGTGTTTGCCAGTTCCATCACAGGCGGCATTCTACCGGAAATATAAACCACCATTCTTTATCATCCGATTGCCTTCATTAAAGCTATTCATGAACTTCCTTTGTGTGGTAATTTCACAGCGGTAACTTTGAACTACTAGATACTAAAGATTCCTTAGCGTTTCGGTTTGAATCTACGTAAATCGTAATTCCTGAGTGATATATTCACGGGTTCACCCGTTCGCAATTCTCGCATTAAATGTGTCATACATTTCCGAAGTGCGTTGGCTGTGCATGCGAGACGTCTGAATTAGATAAATTAACTGGCATCATCGGAGGTAAGTACATAGTTCTGTCGATACAAGAGTGTTTAAAGCAAACGCCAAACTTATGTAGTCTCCTGTTATTTCATCTAACAGATATCAGTGATTGCTGGAAAACTGAACACGAAAAATTTGGATGAGTAAAATAATTCTTTTTCTGACATCTTTGTTTTTGGGTGCACAGGTTACATGGGTTTTTTATGAACAAAACATGTGAAGATTATGAACAAAGTAGCTTAATGAAAATTCTGCGTATCTGTTGGAGATGCCACGATACTTATGGCATTTCGAGCGATTGTCGTAATCCCAATGATATCAGTTTTCTAATAATCTTCCAATGTCTTCACGATGCGAGCAGCAGTGTTCTGGGAGAACTTGGTGGGGAATTTAAAGCCATTAACTAGTTCGTAGGATCAAATGACGTTGGCCACGCACATTTAAACCAGAACAAACTGGGGAAATAAAGCATTCATTATTCTTTTGAAGAACTGGTATACATTAGCTGACAGGATGTCATCAGTAGAGATCAGCACATCATTGGGAACGCCAGGAACGTATCGGCTTGGCTTTCCGTTCTTTTGAAAATGGTCTTTTGCGATGGAAGCATGTCCAAGGTATAAAAATAACGTTGGCATCTACGAGTAAAGCAAAGTTGTGCAACTGATGTGCTTTTGGCAGCTATTGCAAAAAAACTGGTCTAATGTAGTTGCTGGAGGTTGTTTCGAGGACGTTGGGTAGCATTCGAAGCACGTGAAATATAGCTCGTGACCATTCTCCACAGGATGCACGCGACGTGTCGCTAACAGGAAATGCACGTTCGTAGGGAATGGGAAGGTGCGATATATATCGCCGAATGTATTCATTATAGTCTCAGATAGAACGGACCGATATGGATAGGTGAAATTTCATCGGTTGGGTATTTCACGATGATGTGGGTATCCAAAACCTGGTCATATACGCTTTTCGTGACATAGTTTTGCAAATATGATTTTAGATGGGCTTAACTGAATATTGCAGTATTCAACGTTGCACTGTGGTCATTGA
>BOPP01000142.1:1560875-1687853 GCA_017312745.1 Gryllus bimaculatus
CCCCCCGGTGACCCACCATTTGCGCCCATGGCGCGCCAACCTTCGCGCGGAATTGAATCCAAATGATCCGGACAACACATGTAGAAGTCCTGACGGGGACCATAAACGGGGTCCTGCGAGTTTGTCTAGTTTCCGCAGGTATTCACATCGATAGTTTTAAGGTGGAGCAGTGAGGGGACGGGAAGGGGGGCAGAAGCCGCCCGGGCCTGAGTTCGGGTGGCCCCCTGTTGGGATTTTGCCTTCGTCGTGGCAGTAGCCCCGTACCCTATGCATACCTTGTCCCGGCGCGTTGTATGTGGCGCATGGATTCGACTCCGGCGCCGTAGTCACTGAGAGCTGCCAGGGCGGTCCAACCCATGCATTGAAAGGGAAGGTTACCGTGGGGGTAAACTTGGTTCTGGCGGGACACAGATACCAGCCTATCGCCATACTTGTGCGCCAGGGGGGGGGCAGAGGATAAAGGCTACCGCTTAGGTGCCCAACCCGAGTCCCAACCCCCCTGGTACACCAAGGAACAGTGTGGAGTGGTAGGCCTTCTGAAGCATACATTGCAACACACAACAAACAGATGAAATTGAAAATGTCTCATCAACCATTGTCTCCACGACAATCCAATTATCTTCTCTGAGATTCCTATTCAGTTGTGTCAGAATAAATGTTATAAACTTCTTGGACTTGAATGGGTCGAAAATAAAATTTTTTGTAAACTAATAAAAATGAAGCGTTTCTTACAAGGACCAAACTAGTTCAAATTCGAGATTATTCTGCTGTCTCCAAAAAGCTCATAGTATGGATATTAGATTACCCCTTACATCTTTCAAAGTGTTTGGCGCTGGCCAGAGAAAATGTTGCAGTAGATAGTACCAGTTGTCGGGAATAAGCTGGTGAAATATTTCAAAACAAGGAATATTGGTCTTGTTGGTTCTTATGAGAAACTGTTCGAAATTAATCTGTGACTTCTGGGAAACACTGTGTGTTAGGCAAGTAGGAGTTCTCTTCAATTCTTTATAGACACCAATCAACAGTGAGTTGGCTATTAAATTTGGCCAAATGTCAAAGATGTAAACACTTCATCTGATACACCACAAGTTAACTGCCAATTAGTAAACATCTTTGGCCGAGCATGTGACCTTAAACTTTGTTAACTCTGAGACACCTGTACACTTAGCTCCCTTGTGCACCAATCTTACGTTGTTCTTAATATACTCAATTATTTGTTTAACATATTTCCAGGGTTGTTACAATGATCAAAAAGATGTATAGCCCCACCCCTTTAAAACAAACCAAACCTGTCTCATGTCCCTTTGCAGGCGTGTGCCCCCGAAGCGCTCAGTCGCCAGCCTATTCAGCGTTCGCCGCCCCCACCGGGCAATCGTCTCCTGTCGCTTCGAGGCGCTTTCCTGAATGTCTGCCTGACGGGCCCTCTTTGGAAGAACTATCTGATTACCAGCTGCTGCCCCGGTCTTTGTTTATTGCTCCGTCCGCACTTTCGAATTCGCCAGCGTTTGGATTTTGTTAGGATAGTTCGTCTATTGCCGTAGATACATTTGGTTGGACTTATTTTGTTAAAGAACAGTAAAACTGAATGTGACTTATGGGAAAAAGTACAATCTGCACACGCTTTTACGAGTTCCAGATTCTTTTCTTCACACTTTTTCCATAATAAGTTGAATGGTAAATAAAATTAAAGCACAGTGAGGATAGATATATTTGAAAACTAGACATTTTCACTCACGATTATGAATTCACCCCGTAACATTCGGCAAACGAACTACATATTCGCTTTTTTAGTATTGCTTATAAAATAGTAACCCTTATTCCCGACTCTATTTTTACAGAAATTAACAAAAAATATGAAAAGAAGAGTTCAGTGAAATGTGCGCATAGTGAAGCTACATTTTTATTAATATAAGCAAAACAAGGCCATCTTAGCATTTGATCAATGAATCAGAGAAACTGGACTAAAATAATCCAGAGGAGAGCCATTGATCTAGAAGCTTAAGTATGTTACTTGTTACAGGCTATAAGTGATTTGAAAATGATCTCCGTAGTTACCAGCGGAGAATAGCGTCATTGTTTGGTGTTTGTATGTTGATGTTTTTTCCTCGAAAGAAGAAGGGAAAACACGAACCTAAGCGCAGCGCTACGGCACCCAGGTGATGAGGTCGCTAGGTTTTCTTTTGCCCAGATGTCGCCGATCACAATATGCGTTGCGAAGCTTAGGTCACTCGGAAGATAAAGATGCCTAGTCAATGCTCTCAGACTGTTGGACAATTTTCGTGCAGCAACACACAGTAGTGCTAATGCAATAAACGCGACCCGAATAATTGCGAACAAAAACTATATTTTAATATAATTGTACGAGTTGAACAGAATATTGTGGTGAATATGGAAGCATGTGCTTGCAAATGTACAATTTGTCTTAAAGAAGCCGCCTAGCAATGCACCGGAGGGAGCTACTCTTCAGAACAAGTGCGCTGGGAGCGTTGGGACGAGGTTCTTCAACGCCGGATTCTGGAGAGAGTAGCGGGCGCGGTCCGAAAATCTACGAACAAGAAGAATTGCGACCACGCAGTTTCTGCATTTATTTATTTTTTAATATTTATTCTTCATAGATTCTTTTTACGAATTACGCCCGAGGACGAAAGAACTATACACTTGTATGTTTTAATTTATTTACATAGAACTTGCGTAGTAGAAATGTTCAACATACGAAAATATTTTAAAACCAGTTTAAAGCTACGACACGCCACATTCAGTTAGTATATAAATAATATATTAGTTTGCCATGGATCGAACACATGTCTTTCTCTATTCTATTAATACATAAACAGATGAAAGAAAACATGAATGGGTGGGTTCAAGATTTATTCTAGATTGCCAAAACATTCTTCCCTTTTTACTGTATTCTTTATATCGGCGCTCAAAATATAAGTAATCACTTATTTGATTGAATATACCAAGGTAGGCGAAGCAATCAAAAAGTATAGCGTCTATTCATATAAGTGGGTAAAAGGTGACATGGTCTTTTCACCCTCTGCTTCAACAACCTAACCGCGGATTGGCCACAGCCGACCCTTGAAGTGTTACTGCAACGACAGAAACGAGCAGAAAAAATAGAAAGAGAGATTCAAGTGATTGCAGCTTTCGCTCGGTTCCCGTGGGGACATTCCATGTGGTCACTTCTCCAAAAAAGTAAACAGCCGTAGTCATCCGGCACACATTAGGAGATAGAGACTAGGCGAGGAGCATTGACTACAAACCTTGTCGGCTTGAGTTACACATATAGAGTGTGGATCAAATGTAATGGTTTTTTGATGAAATAAGTGTAGTTGAATATGTTATTTCAATATGCGAGGGGATAATTCTCAGAAGACGCCATTTGTTTGATAAGTAGCCAAGTATTGTAATAAGATGTTACGATTTGAATATTGTTCAACGTTTTATTCTCTTTTAAAAAATTCGACCAAATACAAATTTAAAAAGCGAAATGTTTTTGTTTAAAACGAAATTTGAGCTTTGTTTTAAACCGAATTTCGTGATTTTTAGTTTACTACTGGCCCCAGATGTGTTGTCGCTTGCTATGCGTCAGGAAAGTCTCTCTGCAGTGGCACCTTACTAGAGAGTGCCTGCAACAGAAATGTTCGTAGCACGAGTGGCAGATTGAAAATATATATTGTGTAGTCACCACAATCATAATAGAGGCTGGAAGTGTTGTCCCCTTCACCGCACTACTACCAACATGAATGCAATTTTTCAATAGGAGGACTTGATTCGGATTTATGTTGAACGTTCCTGGCGCACTGATTGTCTTTTTTTCATTTCGTCATTTCCAAGATCAACAGCATATAGGTAGTCTTAGTCATTTTGTTGTGTCAGTCGTAATCGATCAACCAAAAATAGTCGACGTTTCGTAGCGCGAACAAACGTGTGTTGTAGTAAGTGAAACGAAAATAGTGATTAGTAAAGTTCCAAGTGTAACATTTGTATTCTTCGGCTCATTAATCATTCGAAAAAAATCCGCAAATATTTCATTATTTATTACTTTCGTTTGGGTGGGTGGCATTTTGTAACACTACTTTTCTCACTGTTTTTATCAAAGTAACTTATGTCTTTCGTTGCCCTCCTATGCTCACAAATTTTTTCAATATGGAAATAGTAAGATGCTAATTTCGCTTTAAAATCCAATCATGGGTTCCACATACAACATTTCTCGTCTTACCTATTGCATGTGTACATGTAATTCCGCACGGAATCACGATTCCTGGAAATACTGCGAAACAAATTATAAAACTGATGGCAACTATTCTGAATTACCAACCTTTTCTCTTTTCAAAAATCCAACTTAACATTTGTTGCAATACTTTCACATAATTTTCGAGAGCTCATGAATTAAGAAATTTCTTTTTTTGTCTGAATTACCAAGTCCGGCTCTTTTCCTGTGATGTCATCGGTACCCCTACTATTATGGTTTTGATTTTCATCCGAATAAACTCCCAAATATTCCCTAAATGTCCTTGACCATCTGATACTTTATGAAATTTAATGAGTTTTTTTAAATTATATCGCGAAGCGACTGTCCTTCGCTGGCCTTCGGGCGAAACCCCTATTTTCAACCGACTGAATAGAGTTTTCTCCCCTTCTATGAAGCTATCTTGACGTATACCCCTTCGGAAAACGTAGTCTGACTTCAATCCAACAATTACTTTAACAAAAAATCACAATTATAATATTACATTACTAACACTTGCGAATTTTTACTCTGCACAATGCTAATCTATCAACTCTAAAAATCATTTACCTTCTTTGATTTACAAATAACCCCAACTATACTGAAAACTAACATTCGCATCACATCAATTGCTTACACTTGTCCAGATCGGCAGATTTTAAGAGAGGGATCATTACGTCTTTTTCGCAAGAACACGGCTTGCAATGCTTTCTTTCCACTTATTTCATGTAATGTCTACAGGGCCGTGGTGACTCGAAACAGCAGGACGCTTTCGCATCAAAATATGGAATCTTATATTTATTGTTTTTCTGCCTTAAAAAAAGTATATTCTTTGGCATTTAAATGCTTTTTACACGTGCCCTTCCCTCGTAACTACACGCTTGACGCACTCTCGTGCAAAATACCGATACCGATAATTAAGACCGATGCTCCCGATCCCGATTGTCCCGATCTTAAGCTCCCGATGGGTCTTCCGACATGAGAGGTAATGTAGCACATGGAAGTGTAAGTGTGTGTAAGAAAAGGTTGACGATACAACAAGGAGGAAGAAGAAAAGATAGCGCGCTTTCCATAAGTCTTTGTTAGTGTACTGCACTACATTCGTTCGATCCTGATTGGAGAAACTACGGGAAACTACTCATTAGAGCAGCCGACCACTAGAATTCACATCAGCGGATAAATTTGACCTAGCTATGCAGCTAGCGTCGAAAATCCTGCCACGTCGATCTCAAACCTTATAACCTCCCGGTCAGAGGCACTGCAGAGATATCGGTTGATGCACTGAGCCAAATAAGCCGGTTTGTTTAACCGATGTGAAAATTTATGACATTCATTGATTTCATAGTGTCAACAATAATGAGGGGAGATATTGAACATATTTCAACTTTGCCAAACTAACAGCAACCCTAAAAAAACGACCACCAACAAATGATTTACGCGGCTGTGTAGGCTCTTTTTGTGAGCGCCGTCAGTACAGTCGAGAGGACGGTGCTGCTTCCACGCGGCCGGCGCCGGCGACCATAGGAAAACAATAGAGAATCGATTGGGCACGTACGCCGCACGTCACTCGGCCCTTCTTCCTCTGTGCGTGACGCTCCAGCGACAGGGAAATCCGCACGACCTTCCCATAGCTTCCTCCGCAGTCCACCATTTGGCACTCGTCTGTGGAGTCGCGGACAAGTAGTTGTTCAGCGCATCCCTACATAGCATTTGAACCGCAAGTGTGCGTGCGTTGTTGCGTTCGTTCGTCCATCCATGAGTTCGTTAGTAACGGTTAGACCACTTTCTCCTACCTACCGCAAGTGTGCGTGCGTTGTTGCGTTCGTTCGTCCATCCATGAGTTCGTTAGTAAGGGTTAGACCACTTTCTCCTACCTATCGAGACTTATGAGGTGTCACTGGGCAAGAAGATTCTAAGAAATTTCCAAAAATGTGTTTTACATGTTTTGGCGCTGTGGTCTTAGTGGATCGGGAATTAAACCAATGCTATCTAAAAAGATCTGTATAGGTGGTGTTGATGAAACCCCTGACACAAGGCAATTTTCTTTTACGAGGAAACAACGCTGATTGTTGCCATCTCTAAGTACAACAAGTGAATCTAGAAGAAGGTTTAATTTCATTTGTATCCTCATTGCCGTATTTAAAAAAATAAATTTGGTAAAACGTACGAACAATATTGCCCTGGAACTTATTAATTTTGTCGAACTTGAAGTGAATACGCAACTTCAAGAAACTAAACTTTGAGTAATGCTAAAGAATGATAGCACATTTACGTTCATGCGTTCAACTTATCACATTTACGTTCTTAGGCGTGTAAGGTTTTCAGGTTTTCAAATGAATACGACTAACTTCTCATTAAACTTGGTTAACCATTATTCACAGAAACATAAAACCATCACCTTTAAATGTTCACATAGATTTGCTACCAAACTATTAATAGTGCAATTGCAGCAGTAGAAGTGAAAATATATTAGATCACGTTTGTCGAGTTGTAATCTCTTAAAAAATTAGACCAAAATATGGCAGTACGGGTAATCCGAGGTAGATTAAAATGTAGTTGTAGAATATTTTGCGACAGAATGTTTGGAACTAATTAAGAAAATCTTATTATTAGAATAACGCGAATGTATCTGTACTAAATTTTAACTGTTAGCATCAAGCATTTTTTACGGCGATTACAATTTTTAAATTGCATTATTACGAGTTCATCTCTATACAGTATTTCAGTAATGTTCTTGAGTGTGCTGAGATGTGTTTTTTGTCATTACGTCACCGGCGTCTAGACCACTTCCCATGCACCAATCGAGAGGGGTCATTCGACGCGTCTTGATCTCCTGATGGGGAACTAATAGTTTGTTTTAGGATCACGCTAGAAGATTTAAAGAAATTTCCACAAACGTGTTTTTTCATGTTTTGGCGCAGCGATTCTAGTGATAATGCCAGGAATTAAACCAAAGCCTCCTAAGTCGATCAATGTAGGTGGCGTTCATTAAATACCAGAACCAAAAGGCATTTTTTCTTAAATACGCCCTAATGTTATTTCACGACATCGTCAACACTGATGTTGAAGTATGTAAGTAGACAAATGAATTACCAAATAAATCAAGCTGCAACTTGATTTCAATTTAGAGTCGAATTATTATAGTATTTTGAAATATAAATTTGCAGATACATACGAACAGTATGGTATCGGAACTTATTGAACTTGAATAATTTCAAATGAATATGGAGAAAACAAAACTATAAGTAATGCTATAGAATGGATGAAACGTTATGTTCGACTTTGCATTTTTACGTTCTTATATAAGTGTGGAAATACTCAAATTTTCAAATGAATGCGACCCACAACTTATTCTTATTCAAATTAACCTTATTCACATAAACATTCAAAACCGTCGTCTTTTAATGTTAGATTCCCATGCAACGCTAGATTCGAATACGAAACGATTAATAGAGACATTGTAAAAGTAGAAGTGAAAACAAATTGGAGTGCGTTTGTGAAAGTTTAATCTCTTCAAACGTGGGGAAAAATAGATGGAAAAATATGGAAGTTGTAAGGAAATCCGAGGAAGAATCAAATGTATTAGCAAAAGATGCTGCGTTAGAATTTTCGGAACTAATTTGGAATGATCTGCACTTTCGCACTTAGCATTTGTGCTAATGCAAATGTGCTATGTGCATTTTTGTGCTTAGTAGCAAAAAAGATAGTATAACATTATCAAGGTATCATTGGTAAGTTTAATTCCAGAGACTGCAAGAACTTCTCTAAACGACATTTATAAATTTTCAACACATGAAATTACTTTTGAACCCGCTTACAGCGTCGGCAACACCACACTGAACGGCTCCTGATAAAGTAACCAAGTAGGCTGAATCCTTCGGTCCATTATTGACAATTGAACATCTTCCGGTCCACCGATTGAGACACACGAGGAGTCACGTGTCGCGTCTCAGTCTCGTAATGTGGAAGTGATTGTTTTGCGAATTCATCACGAATATCCTAAGAAATGTCTCTAAAATGAACGTTTTTGCGTGAATTCGCCTTGTACATAATTTATAGGTAGGTCATTGGATTATTCTCGTCAAGAGAAATCAATTAATAATTCTTAGCAGGTTTCGTAGAGAATAGTCTCGAAGGATTCTAGAAAAGCACGTGTACATTATGATTTCGTAGTGTGGAGTATCGTTTGAGCCTCGTAGTAGGATTTTCACCCTAGGAGGGATACGCTGAAACAGCTCACGAGCGCCTCCGAAAACCAACGCTCCAGGTGCCTGCGCAGAGCCTTCGCGGCGAGTCACCGATGAACTTTGCAAATCTTCGAGGAAAATCCCCAATCAGAGAGAGAGAGAGAGGAGAGAAAAGGGGAGAGAATAAGCTAGAGAAAAAAAGAAAGAGCGAGAAAATGAAAAATTAACAAAGAGAGAAAAAGGGGCAGAAAAAGAGAGAAACAGAGAAAGAGGGAGAGAGAAATGATAAGAGAAAGAGAGAGAAGGAAAGGAAAATAAAAATTCCACTGTTAAATGTAATTTATTTATTTTTGTGCATAATTCAATATCATTGAAATTGACAAACAATCATTTTATACTTCGACCTGATTTTTGAGTGAGAAATATGTTTAAAATAAATTAAGAAGATATAACTGTCAAAGTAGACATAACTGTCAGAAACGTTGTGCCAAGTTATAATTAAAATATTAGGAATATCTCGTATAATTTAGACAGGCGCAATTAAAACTCTGTTAAATGGATTCTAAATCAAACCAGAAAATACAAACTAGACATATAGATATTGACATGATAGATATATTCTTAAATAGGATTAACACCAGATAAGTAGATACTAAATAATACGGGAAAATAACGCGACTTTTAAATAAATAGGTTCGTGGTAGAGGTAGTATCAACTAGAATTGAAATCAGGATTTAAATCAAATAAATACAAAACAGACATAGAGATAGATCATACGAGATAGAGATTATGATAAAATTTATAAATAAATAGATGCATATGTACATAAATGTAAATATGAGATAGAGAAAACGAAAGATTAGAGGGATAGGCTGACACGATCACTACCTGTGAAGGACAAACCAGGAAGGGCCACTGATAGGAGTAAGAGGGAAAAAATTACCCCGGTATGGTCTTAACTGTGAATCATACAAATCGAATTAACAGGATGACGTTATTAGTTAAAATAAACACTTACGCTGTAATTATTCTATTTTTCATATTTGTTTTCATGGAAAGTCTATTCATAAGAAAAATTTTATCTAGATTACAAATTCGCACCACGCTCTGGAATATAAGTACGGCCAATTGTCAGGAAGTTGGTTAAAATAAACAATTACGCTGTTATGTTTTTCCCTTATTTTACCCCTGTAATATCGATTCTTAAAAGTAGTTATTTCGATTTTACTGTTATAAATCTCTCTCTGGAATGCAATAGAATACGACACTGCTCACAATATTTCGATCACAGATTACGAAACATCAGCTTTAATACTACCTTGAATTGGTTTGCTTTAGTTATCTGTACACTTTCTCTTTGTAGAACGTCGGGTGCAATTTAAACATTATCCGGAAAATTACTGAAAAAATAGATGCAAGAGAAGTCAAATTATGAATCAACCACAGATTGCACTCTCAGGGTTACAGAAAACAACAATTGCATTTCCATGTGAATCACTTCCATTTGAATATAGTAGGACACGATAATGGATTCTAATATTGATCAAAATATTTTGATCACACATCATAAAACAACAGCAATACGCAATACCACATCGTTTTGGTTACTCAACATGCAATGTTTTCATGAATTCCAGAAACACCGAAACATTAACCTGAAAATTACTGGAAAAAATCTGGGAGAGGTCGAATTCTGTCCCAACCACACTGCCCATCCGCGGTTTCAGTTAACTCTCACGCTATCATTATTGTTTTTCCATAAATTATTTCCTCTGGTGTCGATTCATCGAAGCACTGATTGAAGCCAGTCCATCAAAATGCTATTGCGACTCCATTCTGGAACACGGCGCTCGCAGTTGGCGTCAGTTTTTGTTGCGGTCACGTTGGTGACACTGCGATAAAAATGGAGCGCGGATGTGGCGACAGTCGGCTGTTACAAGTCGTTAATCAATCTGGAAGCTGGCTGTTTTAGGGGGCGCTGATGGTCGTTATGTAGCTAACGGTCTTTGGCGGAAGTAACGGGAGAGGTAAATTTGAACCACATACGCTCCGTACGGGCTTTGCACTACAGTCTATATTCGTTTGATAGGGTTTGGTTCATGAAGACGTTACAGTCTTAAATATTTCACAAGATATCGCAAGCTATGAAATGGTCTAACTTAATTAAATTGGAATACTACCATTTATTAAATTAACTAAGTGAACTACAATTTTATTGAATTAAAAACACAAGTCTAATTACATTCAATTAGAGTTATTATCATTATCGCAAATCTTCACATATATGTGTATATAAATGTACTAAATTGAATTCACACTAAATGTTTACACTAACTTTACGTTCAAAGTGTCAAGTGAAATCTACTTCATTTCTATTTTTATACTATCATTAGTGAACCCGCCAATGCTTCGCTATTGCAATCTATTATACTTTACACGCTGCTGGTCACGTGATTGATAATCACGTTTTACACTACGACCTGCAAACATTTTAATAAATGAAAACCTCTCGCGAGTATGAGTTTGTTCTATTTCCTGGTTTCGACATGATTGTCAAGTATCTTATGGTTAAAACGTGCTCCCTCAAATTTGGACATGCATTCTCTATGACACTGTCTTGGAGAAATTTCATTTACTTCTCTGAGTTTATGTTTAATTTCTGACCATATTTCACAATAACAGGGCAGAATATGTAGAGAAGACGTACGTAATACATGAAGGCGCGGCGAGTTCCGTAAAGCTTCTGATCAGGAACGCTTGAGTCGGAATAAACGTATATGATCACCGCACATTACCATTATACAATTACTATAATCTTCGTGCAAGAAATGTACAAAGTTTTATCGCAATCGGGTAAACCGTACAACAGCGCATAAAATATGAACAATCTTTGATTTTTTATATTAGAAGATTGTCTACACTATCAAAATGAAATAATCAGTATTATTTAATCAATAATAAAATAATATATTAATCGAATTATTTCCTTATTATTAATTTAATAGCAATTGCAAGGCATATTCCAAACCTAAGGTCCGTATCCAATAATTAACTAACGGTAGGCCTGAACGTAGTTTTTACTTTCCTGTATACGTAGGTATGTACGGACTAATATACGTAGTACAAGGAATGTTGCGTAATGCTGCGGAAAACCGATTTCGAGATTTCAACGGAAATGCACGTTTTCGGGTCCTTTGATACGAAAAAGTGTTTTGTTTCAAAACGTCCGTCCGTCTGGTGTCTCTGAACTCTACTAGTGCCTAAACATTGCCTAAGATTTTTTCTAAATTGAAGAAACCCCTGTCCATCTGGCTAGAGTCAAAAATTTGAGATTTTGAAAAACATTCCTCAAAATTTTGGGGTACTTTAAATGAAGCCCTTCTTCCGGTTACTGTATTCATGAATATACGTGCTTTAAATAATCATATTAAGTTTCTCGAAAACTCAAACGTTTTCAAAATTTCGCATTTTCAGAAATGCTTCAACGCCGTTTTCTCAAACAACGGGTTCACATTTTTTGTTTAAACATTTCGAACGGATAGTGGTGATTGCACTCTTTAATATGACTTCTAAGATTATTTTGGGGTATTTTTTCAAAAATTTAACAAATGTAAATATTTGTCACGCCGTATTTCCAGCAATTTGTAAACACTATTGTATTTGTGAGTTAATGTACTTCACATGATTTCAAATGGCGACAAAAGAGCTTCAAATTTCAAATTTACAGTAGCACTTAAATAGCATTTTTTTAAAAAGCCTCCAAATTTTTCCAATGAAAATTGCCATTTGCCATTTTGCCAAAATAATATTTTCGCTCTACAATTAGGAAACAGAAAAATTAAGAAAATGTCAAAATATGTACTTTGGGCGGCAATACAAGGCAGCTTGAAAGAGTATGTGACAAGGACAGACCAAAGGAAATAGAAAACTAATAAGGGGGGAATGTGGCATTCTGTGGCACAATTAGTGAAGTCGATATGTAGTAAAAAAAAATTACTCTCAATAAAAACCTTTTTTTCATGACTAAGTTTAGAATACGCCTTGTATATTGAAACATTAGTTAATGTTATTGATATGATTATTTCATGTTTGTGCAGTATAATTCTGAACACTATATTCTGAAACAGAGTTTCTATTGCTATTTGAGTTGCACTGATAAATAAAAAAGAGGACCAATGGATTTACAGAATTACAATAACATAGATGTGATAAACTAATTCCATGGGTCTGGACTGGCCCGTACTTTTTGATGAGCGTTTACATCATACTAGTAAAAGTTAATAGCAATACTGACAGTAATCAAATATTTCGTCTTAATATTAATTGTACTGATCACAACATATTTTATAATACGTAGCGTTAAGTGACAATTGTTTAAACTGAAACAATTTTTGTTATGGGCAGATAAATATTTGCCAAAAATACTAAATTTCATATTTTCACTTTAAACAACTGGTAAACGCACAATGAATATTGAAATTCATGTATCTAGACACTAATAACAATTTCCTGGCGCTGGACTTAAAGTGGAAATTATGAGAAAGTCAAGAATATTACCTTTGGGTAGAACTCTGTTCCCTTGGCAGACGCTATCACTTGCTGTATTGCCCTATGAGCAACCGTTTGGAGGCAATAAATGAGATCTGTTTGAGTTTAATTTGTTCGCTTGACAACAAAGATACTGCCACGCGACTTGCACGCAAGAGTACAAAATATGAAAATTCGTAATAAAGATTACGTGCACAGTTATCCAAATATTGCTGCTTTTAACATTGGTCGGGAATT
Organism: Gryllus bimaculatus; assembly: GCA_017312745.1. NCBI lineage: Eukaryota > Metazoa > Arthropoda > Insecta > Orthoptera > Gryllidae > Gryllus > Gryllus bimaculatus. The sequence continues at coordinate 1,574,080 of BOPP01000142.1, forward strand.
TCCTCGCATTAATATCTTGTAGATAAATCATAGCCGCATCCATATTTTAACGTCGATTTAAAATAAAGTGCGGAGTTTGAAAAGTTAAAAAATGATGACTAGCAATAAGAATTTTTAGCGTAAACGCGTTACGCACTACTCGCATTTCCAATATTTAGGAATATTTTTTATGAAACTGAACAACTTGTACTATATTTGTTTGTTAAAGTTATATGAATATACATACATTTTACACTACACCGTGACACATTACAAAGCTTTCTAATTAGTCTACGGTTTTCTCATTGTATTATAAAATGCCATTAGATAACTTCGAATAAACATTTTATGAGAAAGAAAATATATGTATACATTTAGAGCGATTTCATACCTTAATCTGCAAATGGACCGTCTGAGTAGGTACTCACCTGCAAGAAGGAAAAAAAAATTGTTAAATCCAGAAACCATAGCATAATCAAAACATGGATATTAAATCATTAACACAACGAGAGTCGCTCTCTGATTCGGAAAGTGTCATGCAAAACTAGCGGGTCTGCAAGAGCACATTCTTTCTCGCATTATATGTACCGGCTAGGCAGTAATTGTAATTTGTGCTTGAATTTTTAAAAGTGTTTTCATTCATCAGTTTTTTCCCACTGGGACTATCTCACGTTTTCAGGTTGAACATGCAATTTACGCTGTTCCTTACACCATCAGCTGCTCTGGTAAAGTTGGCGTTTCCGATGCTTTAAAACCAAATTGAACATTTGCCCTTGCAATAATAGAAGTTAAAATTTCATTGTTATTATTTCAGAAACTAGAAAGAAAAAACAGATTTCATGAAGGATAATGTCTATCTTTAAAATTTCAGTTGGACGAAGACGCCGAACAATTTATGAATGTGGGCAATTTCCGATAATTCAAACAAATGACGACAATTGATTCGAAATCACGACCATTGATGAAATATAAAATTAGTTCACGTGATTGGTCAATACGAATAAAGAAACAATTAGTTATGTCACCTAAAGGCGTAACTAATTGTTTTCTCGTCCATATTGATCTATCCCGTAAACTAATTTTATATGATAATACAGAAAGTTTAACGAACATACAACTGCGACATTTTTAAGCGTACTTTACTTAATTCCCGGTTAATTACAGGTACGTCCGTAGGAAATATTTAAAGATCTATTTTCTCTAAAACGACTGAATTAAAAATAATTCGAACAACGCAAAGGAAGGAAAAAATTGATGTTGATAACATTTTCGGACAATTATCTGTATTTTCGGAATTTGCTAATACATATTGCAAAAATACAATATTAAAGATGGAGATTTATTTAACAAAAATCTGTTCTAAAATTACATCATTAAATAAGGCATAACCATATCAATAAATCATCATTAAATATGTTCAGATTTCTGAAAAGCGGTGTAGCTTGAAGGTACTATTGAAATTGAAATGTGCGAAATTTGTTTAAAAATACAAAAAATGCTCAATTTTTTATTGATTCTAGGAAAGAGCAAAGAGCGTTTAAAAATTCTGCAGTTTTAATTTTCGTGGAACTCTCAGATTTTTTGCAAACTGCAAGAGTTCTTGCTTGCGGTGGCATACGGTATGCGCTTTTCTCTAACATCGTTTACAATGTGAAAAACTCGAGTTTGTAAGTTTTCGCACCGGGGAGATAATTGTGTTGGAGATAAAATTTTATTATATTTTACATAAATAATGAAATATCCTAGAACAATTTACCAAACGAAGGTAATTCCCGTGATACGTAAACACCGAATTTCATAGTAATATAGAACAAACCAACACTACGACAGAGTCGTATTTTATAGTGATAAATATAGTATCTTACAAATTACACGAGAAGCACATGTTAGCTCTTCCCTTTCCTTCTGCCCGGCTCTCTCTCCGTTTCTCTCTTTCCCTCTCTCTTCTTCACTCTCTCATGTTCTCTTGTCCACTCTGTCTTGTTCTCTCTCTCCTCTACTCATTCCCCTCCCCATCCCGCGCCGCCTCCTCCTGTCCTCAACTTCTTCTCGGGTCACATGAAGTTAACTGACGCGTTTTCCTGTGCTGCAGCGCCATCTAGAGATGTTACAACAAATGTACAGAAACCGTCTTCATGCATAAATACGTAACGTGCAACTTTCGTGGGGATCGGTCAAACGGTGTTGGAGTTCGTTGATCTTCAACACACCAACCTCCATTTACATCTATAGATATTACCCTAGTAGATTAACGTACATTTTATTAAACACTCTGCTTCCAGGTGAACATTCAATACTTTGCAAATCATAACTTTAAGAGTGAAACCAAGAAGCCAAATAGTTTTATTCTCAGATAACTAGATTGATTAGGTTTCTGGTGACTATTGTTACCGTAAATTAATTTCAGTAGAGTTGAGCAATCCGTACGTAAACACTTACCATTCCTCAACCCGTTTGCACACTGCATTTGACACCACTTGAACACCACCAAAGCGAAAAGCAAATGTTTCCTTAGTTCCCGGAAATTCTCACACAAAGGTCAGGAGTTTCTGTGAACTGAACCAACCAATTTGCGAGTTGAAATAGAATTATATTATTCTCATTCACTGGAGATTCTACTTTGACAATTACGCACAAAAGCGATTTAATGACCAGGTTAGTTGTGAAAATAAGAACTTTTATACCATAAATATGGTTTTCTACGCCCTAAGTCACCGAATTTTCGAATGGAAAATCGATAGTGAACATGTCGATCTCGCGGCGTGTGAAAGAAACGTGGCAATATCTCTGGATATTTTAGTAGTAATAAGATCCCAATTTCGCGCAGTCAAGGAATGCCTCAAGTAATGGACGAAAGTTACTAACTCCGTTGGTGTCGGCCCCGAATGCAGCCCACGGTAGCCCCTGTTGAAGTCAAAACTCTCTACAGCGTCGTCATGAACTTTCTGGCAATTTCGGCCTACGTTGGATGTAGACAAATAAATCAATCATCTGGCACTGGCTGAACATTACACATAAAAAATATTCATATTTTCAGTTTTACTAGCTGGAATCAATTTTAAAATCTTTAACTAATTACATAAATTGTTCAAGTGATTTCTTAATGTATTAGTGATTCTGGGCGCGTCAATTGCTATGGTCATTAGTTTAGGTCCCGGACGTTTAGTGCATGGTTTTCAACGCGGGAGTAGATGGTGATCATCCCCTGCTGGATGGCGAAATCCGACACCGACCTCCCCTCGGGCTTGAGGGTTTTCCCCCATGCAAGTATCTCGTACGAGCGTGGCGCCACCCTATCCACGCTATCTGAGATAAAGGCGCGTATTCAGAATCTTCGCGTAGAGAAGTGCAGGTTTTGAGAGTTGGCGCGAGCAGTTATCAGACACAATTTGTAGATTCACTGGTTAATTCCTAACCTGACCTCAATCTGTCGCGTAACAAGGTGACAGAACCGCAAATACTTAGACGAAACAACTAAGAGCATTAGCATTGGCAAACTGAATTGATGGGTCTGGGATTGCCACCAAATTGTCTAATGAACAGGGATATAGTAATTTTCTTATGTCTTACATATCGCATGAGAAAAGGTGAATTACAAATACATAAGACATATCAACTGTATTTTTTTCACGTTTATAACAGTATTTAATACATATAATAGCAAGAAAATACACCCCTTAAAAATCAGGCAGCCAGGAAACTACTCGCTCTGAGAAAGAAAATTGCATTTTTCATGAGAGAGCTCCATAGAGCCCTATAATCAGAAATGAGCTGATCCAATAGAGTGTGTTAAAGAAATGCTCGATTATTAGGATCACGTGTCATCATACTCTATTATCGATTGTCTAATTGGTTAGTGATACTGGGCGCCAACGTCTAAGAAACATTATTCTCGTAAGTGTAGTACATGATATTTCCCAGGAGTTGTTGATCTTCCCCCGATTAATGGCGAAATTTCACAACGATCTATGTCAGATGGGGTGGATTTTCCCTAGCAGGGGGCACCGCCCTAGCCGAGACAAGCCCTAAGCTCCGGACAGTTCTACCGTCATGCGTAATGCATGTAAGTAAAGTGAGGATAGCACGAGGAAGAGGAAGGAAAGATCGCACGTGGACCGTGGCCAGTTTGTTAGGATGCCGCACGAGATGTTTACAGGAGTACTTACGGAAAACCACTGATCTCAGCTGTCGACTGCTATTATTCTCCTCTGCCAGTGGCCTAGCTATGTAGCTAGTGTAGAAAGATCCTAGAACCAAAGGGGCCTGAATCGCGTGATGCCCTGAGCCGTCGTTAATCTTCCCCTTCTCCAATTGACGCCCGCGCCACGCGCTCCCCCTGGGGACGTCCTCGCTCGCAAAGCAGCTAATTGGATGAAACACGACTTTGACACCGCCGCTCTGCCTGTGCGCGGCGGCGCTGTCCGACCCGGAGCAGCCTTTTGGCGCGATTTTAATTCCACAAAGAATTCCCGGAATGAGGTATTGTTTCGGCGCGTGCAAATGACGGACGAATTTTTTGTTCGCAACGGACGTTGAAATTTCTTCGTTGACACGTGAAAGCCTGTAATTAATAGAACTAAATAGGGAGAAATACGTGGTGTAGTGGACAAAGTGTTCGCCTTTCGTTGCTGGATTGATTGATTGGTCCTTCTAGGCGCGTCTAGTGCTATGGTAATTATAAGGGATTTAAAGGAATAATTAGGATTTTAATTACCTAAAAAATTGCTAAAAATCATTAGTAAAATCCTCTTAACATAAAAGAACAATGACGCAAAAAAATTATCAAAACCAGTTCAGATGAACAAGTCAATTTCTTGGGTATGTTACTTATGTAATCGAGGTTTATTCCTTTCGCTCAAGTGAACTCGCCTAGAAAAGTTTTGGTTTGGACCGTTCTTTAACAGAAAAATTGTATTTAGTTATCGCGAAATCCACCAAACCGACAATGAAGCTGATAGACGTCACAGGAACCTGAGATTACGTATTCAAAAGGGCTGATTTTTCAATTTCTCAGCAAAGAATTCGAATAGGCTACTCAGGAATCCTGTTGAAAACATTTGTTGCATCTCTTCCTACTATTTAAAGCAAGTACCATTGGAATGATATTAAAAGCAAAGAAATTGGTAAAAAAAAAAAAAAAAAAAAACGAAACGAGGTCGCTGAGGTCGGCGCGACCGCGCGCCATACGCCATTCGGCCGGGCAAGTCGGCGAGCCTTCAGCCCCGGCCGAGTGTAGCAAGCAGTGAAGCCAGTTCGGGTCGTCCCATTGCAGTACGAGCCACGAGAGAGTAAGTTATTGCGTGACTACGCTTTCGGCCAGTATTACGGACTTCTCTTCGGGTACTTGGATCCTGTTTGGACATCTCTTCGGCTTTTGGTAAATTTGGCAAGTCCCCGTTAAATTTCCTGGTTATTTTGTGACTACGCATGTTAACGGCTTTCTCTGAATACTCGACAATTGTGAATAAAAAACTGTTTTACAAAATTAACTTGTTTTGGTCATAACTGATTACGTCTATTTTCTACGTAGCGTAGAAGAGTGTAAAAATATAGAAATTATATTATGTTTGAAATAAATAAATAGTGATAAAGTTTGTCAATATTTATTTATTTACGTCGAAAACAGTTAAAAACTTTGTGACGTGCTATGGGAAGAAGTTACTTTGATGTTACTTTCACGTCCAGAAACAAAAGAAGAGGCCATCTCAGTGTTTGCTCGAGGAGCAGGGAAACTGCACAAAAACCTGCATGAATATGGGGTCATTGACCCAGAAGCTGAAGTTCAATATTTGTTACAGGTTTTTTACAATTATACAATCTAAATGATATAAAATATATTAAATATCATTGTTAAAATTAATATATTTTTCCTTTTGGATGCTCGGTATAGTCTCTAATTGTATAAAAACAGTTTTTACTTGGGCAGCAGAAAATGTATATTTTACTTCGGACTTAAACTTTTGTATCGAATTTATTGGTTTAATGTCATCTCGCAAGATGTAAAATAATGTACATGTATGATTTATGAAGTTTTTGCGGTGAGCTGTTTATACTGTCACCTCATGAAAGTGATTACTACGTTGAGGGTTGTAGTTATAGATGATAACGTTTGCTGAAAATATATTAGCGCCCTTATGTAAGACATTTGTGACAAAAAATCACTGATTTTACTTATATCTAGAGACAAGGTAACGGAAAAATACCAAGATTAATAAAGGGAGACTTACAAGAATCACGTGGGTGGGATTCTGTACATTTCTTTTTTGTAATCTAAAAGTCTGGGAGCTATAAGATGTATTTCCCCAGATTATTATGCGTTATCTCAGGCGGGAATAAATATTCGCAAAATACACACAACAAGCAATGTGGAGGCTGATTGAATTTGAAAGAATTCTGAATGCGTAGCATAAAGAACTTAATTTAGTGTTCAATTCATTTAAATGGACGTTCCATTTAAGGTTTGACTGAATTGAAAGACCTAAAACATTTGTTACCTTAGCAAGCAACGTCTTCCAAGTGCACTGGAAGCAGTTCAAACAACTCTTGTTACTGTAAAAAGGCTACTTTTACTGTATTTATTTCTCGAATAATATAATATATTAAGTTCCCTATGTACCCATTGTAGCTATATAGCAACATTTCATAAAACAATTAATTGTGCGGAAAAAGTTAAAACCTGTTTTTAAGTTTTCTGATCTTCCCCTTTATCAACTTTGTCTTAAATATTTTGTTTCTTCGTAATAAATAAATTGGAATTGAAAGAGCTAGTGTCATCTTATGAAAGTAAATAAGGTTTTTGAACAATACTCAGTAAAATTGTATTCGAATAATTATGTGTGAACTACTTACATTCAAAATAAATGCATTACGTCCATACCAGAAATTGATAACTAATTTTGTGTGTTTTATATTTTAACACAAAAAGAATGTGACATTATTATACCATAATTATCCTATTTCATATAGAAATAGTTTACAAAATCTCCCTTGTAATAGCATTTTTAAAGAAAATGGCTATGTTAATATATATAATTGAGTCGACTTCTATTCTTAGTTTCAACAGTCAATCTGACCACATGAAATGTGCAGCATATTGCATTTTCTGAAACTGGTCAAGTCTCAATTACTAAAGGAGCACAATAGAATGCAAATACGACCCAATATGCGAGCGTTTTCAATTTATTTAGTAGCCTTCTATTGTCCAAGAAACCGGAGTATCCACGCAATTTATGGTAGAAACACGCTCTGCTAGTTCGTCGCGGAAATTTTTCCGGGGAACTTTATTCAACGTACTAACTTATAAAAGAGATTAACAATAGTGACATATTGTATATTGATTCTACTATTATACGTGCAAAAAAATGCACAAGTGACTAGAATATTTTCCATTGGACAAGTAAACTTTAATATGGAAACGAAAAAGTCGCGCTGGGACACGGAAAGAAACATAATACAGATTTTAAGCAATGAGAGGTATTCTTGCATTCTGAAAAAGTTAGGAAATAGACGTTGCAATTTAGTGTAATTCATTGGGAACCGACAGAATATAAAACGTATATGAAAGGAATTGATATTTCAACATTGGAAAATCTGTCAGTGATAGCAAGAAGATATTTCTTTCATATTATGAACTTCTTCCGGCATAAAGGGCAGTAAAAATTCTCAAAGTTTGTTCTTTTCGGTTCTTTCATTCCCCTTTTCACTCCCTTTTTTGACTGTCAGTCCTATATTTATTAACACCACATCACTCCTTTCCTCATTCCGATCCTTTTTCCAGGGGACTCATTTTGAACGCCGTGTACGTGTTTCACGGCAACGGTTCTTGTTTCACGGTTAGTAGGTTTCCAGAACAACTGTTTCCCTCCAAGAACAATTGGGCAGTAATTATTGTCTAGGTTGTCAACCGACTTCGTCTACTATTCGTTGTATAATAACGTCGTTATTATACAACGTCGTTGTATAATAACTATTCCCATTGCAAACATTATGCACAAAACTACGTCATAACGAGAAACATTGTCGTCCGAATGACCGAGATAGTTGAAGCAGTAGTGTCGTAATGATCTCGAACTGAAGAATCGTGTGTTCGAGTCCCGCCTCGAGCCCTGATTGTGTTTGTGTTCGTCCTTTTACCCCTTACCATCACTACATAACATCATACCGGTAACCCTATCGTTAACCTAGCTGTTGATGTGGTCTTGAAAATAAATGAATGATGTGATGTGACAAAAAGAGTAAAAAAGAAACCTCGAGAAAATTACTATTGATTGATTGTTAGTGGTTCTGGGTGCGTCAAATGCTAAGGTCATTATCCCGGTAAATTTAGTGCATGTTTTCCACTGGAGATGGCAGTGACCGTCCCCCCTGAGTGTCGAGATCCGGCGCCGATCTACCGCCGGATGGCGGGGTTTTCCCCAGCCAAGTATCTCCCACCAGCGGAACCGCCCCAGCTGGGACAAGCTCTACGTTCCCGGACGTTCGCCTGGTATGTGTAGAAGTTTAGTGCATTTTAGTGTAAGTAAGGAATTAGGTTAGGACAAGGAAGAGGAAGAAAATATCTGGCGCGATCTGTGTCCCTTTTGTTAGGGTACTCCGGTATTCGCCTGGTGTTGGAGAAAACACGGAGATATACTGATCCCAGCAGCCGGCAACTAGAACTTTTCTCCAGACAGCCACCGAACTCCTGGATGATATCCACAAGAAAGAGAGCTTGTATCAAATAAATTGCTTTAAAAATTCTATTCGATAGAAAATCAAATACGTAAGAAGAATTACTTAAATAGTTACAGGTTATTTTGAATTAATAATAAAACTACCTTGGTCTGAATCTCGGTATAACATCTCATAAGTGGCGGAGCCTGATTAATGAAGATAAAGGCGGGAAATTTTAATCCATATTGGAAATGCCCCCTGATGCGGAACAGACTACCTTAAAGGGAATTACACTCAAAAGACCAAAAAGTTCCCTGAGATATTACTCTCTGTGATAAACAAATAGATAAGAAATTATAGCACATGTTTAAGAAAGTAATATATATATATATATATATATATATATATATATATATATATATAATATACACACACACATTTTTCAGGAAAGAATGAGTATGAAACCTACTAAAACGTGTGTGTTAACAAAACTGGATTTTATGAAATATTCAAAATGTGGAAATCTTGGAAAGAGTTTAATTGCGAACAAAGTTTTCCACTTTCTGTTTTTCACGATTCATTTCAAAAATTTAGATTGAAAAGATGTATTTGTATAGGCAGTCGATTTTCAATCTAATATCAGTTAATTTGATGACTTTCAAAATCATTACTAAAAGCTTTAATATATGCAATTAACGCGAATATCAATTTCCTATGACAAAATATGCACGAAAACGTCCCTCGCTCTTCAGTTGATTTTAAGTTCTATTAATTACTGGCTTTCACGTTTCAACGAAAAAAATGTAACGTTCGTTGTCAAAAAATAATAATGACGTCCATTTAACATTTCGAGCCGTCACTTCCACATAAAAAACTCATTACTGGTACACTCCTTGGAATTATAATCTCATCAAACTGTTTCAGAAGATCCTGTCGCTATTAGTATCTATTGTGATGAGAAAATTCTGCACTCGACCAAAAGTTTTCGAAGAAAATCCTTTTTTCGTATGCTCTGCACAGAAGAAAATGTGCATAGCACTGATTCGACCAAACACGTGCAACGAAATTGTTCTGTCAGCTGGAATGCCATTTTGAATCATGTCGAGTGCCAGACTTATGGGTGCTCATCGAACCGTCTATTGCATTCAACAAAGAGAAATTCTCGGAACTCTTTGTAAAACTTATTTTACCTTCTCTTTCGCTTCAGTCCAATCATTGTCTCCTGCCCCTTCTTTCTCTGTCCTCCATCACCTCCTGTAACTTCCCTTACGGGCTTTACATATGATAGTCCTTCCACTCTATGCTATAGGGAAGATGGTATTTACAAAATCATTAAATAACTATAATGGCTGAAAATATTTCAACTAAAGGCAAGAGTTGCAGTATTTTCCTTTTAAATTGATATCAATGAATAATATTGAATGCTTTTTTAGAAGATCAACAATTAAAAATAATTTAAATTTGATACAAGTGAGTAATGATTTGATGAGTTTTTGTTTCCATGGAAAGTTTCTACTCAAATATTTTATGCGCAATTCTTATGAATATTGTTTACAATATTGCGCTACAACCTTAATTGCTCACTCATTAGTTGGTTCCAAATCCCATTTCGATACGACGGGATGGAATCCCGGCTGCAACTGTGGGACGTTCCCTGTTACCACTGCATTGTTTCTCATCGCTATGCCCTGGACCAAAGCTTGCCGTCTCAGTGCTGCGTAAAGTCACAGAAATCTGCTCTCCTGCTCCGAACCGCCCTCGACGAAGTGCCCGACGCCGGCGCAGTGCTCCAATGATGCTGCGGAAGTGGGGAGGAAAGGTTCGTTGGGAAAATCGATGATTACGTTTTTAAAATTTTAATTATTATTCAGAATGCTTATGATTCAATGACAATAAGAATTATGTAGAATAGAAAATACATTATTACAAACTCAAAGTAATATGCCACTCATTATCATAACCAGACTGTAATTCCACTTCCATTCTTTTATTGGATAACATTTTGGGAAAAAAGTTTTAACATTTTAGGATAATATTTTATACAATGTTATATAATACAACGAATTAGTTCGTTCTGAAACAATAATAAATATTTACAAATAGATAACAAACTAGCGTACCCGTACATGAACTCTCGCATGTTAAATTCCACCTTCCTTATCTTTCCTTTTCTGTATTAAGAGGAAAGTTGTAAACAAAATGTGTTCCAAAAACTTAAAAAGGTAACTTGCAACGTACTAATAAATTTTAAAATTTAAATAATAAACAGAGAAACTGACGTTTGAAAAACGTTTAGAATAAAGGTTGATTGAGTATACATATCTTCTTGGAACAATTCACAACACTAAAATACTGCATTTCAAGTAATAATACAATCTTCTTTTACACTTAGCTTTTCACTTTCCTTGATAGTCAGAAAAATATTACAAAGATTTTTACTTTTGACAAAGCTACTTAAAGTTTCCCAGTCGAAAATACAGGATCGGGCTAACATAATCTAATCTTCGGAATATTATTCAACTTTATTACAGAACTGAGAGGTACACTCGTGCAATTTAAGCACCTAGAATATCAAGTAATTAGTTTCATACAGTTGCAGATTCTATAGGTTACTGGTTACTGGTTCTGAAGATGCTGTATGTTATATCACAAGCTTTTCACAGAAACAATAATGAAACAACGGTCATTCGATAAATGAACGGTTTCATTTCAATTCATATAAAACGCAATCTTAATAGGTATCAAGCATCTATTAATACTCCCAATTGTTGCTACGCGAGTATGTAGGTTTATTTGCATCTTGAATTAAATGATAATCTAAATAAAACTCATTAGTTATATATTATATACAACTCAAATAAGAATTTCGTATCCTGAAGACTGCAATGTATGAAACGTCTTCCTTCAGATTTTGGTCTCAAAATGTTAAGTTTTAAGCAAATAAAACACTTCGTTTAGGGGTAATTTAAATATATAGACTTTACCAATACTGTGAAGCGATACGGGTTGCATTTGAAATGAATATTTATATGCGTTTGTTTTTCAACAAATCCTTTACATTTTTTAGTCAAAATTCAATTTGTCACGTCTCCATGAAATTATTTTTCTTTAGAGACTTCAAATCCGATGATTGAGGTATATGTCTGTCCTCGTATTTATTTTTATCTCGCAGATTTCTCTGGGTAGCAACGCTGAGTAATTCGCCTGTAGGTTGGACTTTTTAACATACTGAAGTTCTTTCGAACACACTAAAGCAGGGCTGCGCCGCATTCTGCACTTGGACTGACCTCGGGAGTCGCGCGTGTGCACCTTGCGAGAGTCCTAGTCCGGGCCGCGTGGAGGGGAGGGGATGAGACTCAATCTAGAAGTGGGAACCGCCAATGAGAATGCGCAATTCGAACCCCAGCGCGTAAATTGACAGTGTAATTGCGATAATTGCCGGACTATTACACAGAGTTCAAGTATCATTACCTTTTATTTTTGAAATTTTTGGTATCGATTTATGACAATGTACAGAATGGATCTAAAACTAATTAGACATACATATTTTACTTCGATAAGTATTATAATTGTTTGTAGGAGAGAAAATGTAATTATCTTTGCCACGATGAAATTGGAAACATTCATTTTTTTGTTTAGTGATGACAGTATTTTTTATGAACTATGTTTCATTGAATAAGACGGTTGTATTGAAGATAAAAAATGTTCTTAAAAATCATAATTATTTTCTGCTCTAATTCTCTAATTTCCGACAAAATTAAAATCAAATCATTCCAAATCAACGAACATCATTAATTCCTAATCATTTACATCATATAAATAAGAGTAGGCCCTTTGCGTTCTATTTAACAAGACATAATAATATGTTTGCCCATAAAATATCTTAAGAGGTTTGCTCGTGAGTACCTCTTATTCAGCTTCATAATGAGGGAAAATGGTCACAAATATATTCTGCCTAGCATTATCCTTCTTGGAATTGCCTGCACTTCATTATTATAACAAATCTCAATGAGAGAGACTGTCCTCAGTGTGTCAGCTATGTTATTATTTTAAGGCTGAAACATTTTTGATGGAAAATAACAATTATTAAATTGTAAATCTTTGTTAGTTAAAATTAGATGATATATTTTTAAGAGAGACCGCTGCTTTAAAATATTGTTTACGAGTTACAATGCGCATAAAATTCTTAAAAAATATTTCGCTACATAGCGTAGCACAGAATAACATAAACAGAGAAATATGGCCTTTGTAGATATAAATACAATACATTGCCCATTTCAAAAACTGGGAATATAATTTCACAGCGTGGATCATTGCATCAGACGCCGAGACATTCAATCTGCGCGCTGCGTCGCCCCGCTGCCGCTTCCGCTTCTCCCCTCTCCAAAGCTGCCTACTGCCCACTACAGGCCTACGCAGCATTCTCGATTTTTTTCCGACCTCGAGCGCTGCGCACAAGCCACTGGAGAGCAAATGCGGATAAATTTGATTGTAGGAGAGGAGACCAGCAATTAGAATGCGGAATTCGAATCATAGCGCGTAAATTGAAAGAGAAATCCTCCAGAAAATGACGATCACATACAAGTTAAATAATTTTGCCTTTAGTATTATATTGCAAATGTTTTTTGTCGATATATGACATTGTGAAATATGAAACTACAACGAATTATACATTTTTGATTTGGCCACTAAATATTATAATTGGCTATTAAGGCTGTTAATGTAATTTTCTTTGCTACGATGTAATCACAAATATTGTGTTTTGCTAAACACAAAATTATGATACTGAATTGTGTTATTTTTTTTTGTTTTTTTTAAGGTCGTCAACTTCTAGGTCATTAGCGACCACTATTGCTTGTAACGGTATGGTAACTGTGGGTTGACACGATAATGATGATGATGATGATGATGATAGGGGGTGAAAGGACGAAACACAATACAACCATGCCCGAGGCGGGACTCGAACCCGCGATCCATCGGTCCGAGTTCGCTACGGCACTACTGTCTTAGCAATCTCGGCCACCGGATCGGCTGAATTGTTATTGTTTGATGATTACAGCTAAAAGCAAGTTTTTTCATTAATCATGTTCAAAAGAATAAAAAGGTTCTCTCAAAGCTAAAAAATATTAATCGTGAGAAAAATCATGGTTATGTCTTTCTCTATTTTCTGACAAGAGTTCATTATATATTTCTAATATAAAATCAACAAATGTTATTTATTTATAATTTACGACATAGTATAACAAATATAAGCACTTTGCATTCTATTTAACAAGACCCTTAATAATATCATGATTGCCCGTAACAAATCATATCATCAGAAGGATTAACTCGTTGATATCTTCAGATTGATAGTGGCAGGAAACGGCCAGAAATATAAGGGCTGATAAACCCAATGTAATCATTTGCCAAATCCAATTGCCTGTATACCATTTTTATTTTTATCGTGATGTGACAGATTGCTGTCATAAATTTCATTTTGGACTTGGACATTATAATATACCTGGTGAACAATCAACTATTAAATTGTAAACTTTTGATAGTTATAATTAAATAATAAAGTTTAAGAAATGGCCCCTGCTTTAAACTATTGCTTAAGAATCACATTGTGCATTAATTCAAAAAATTACAATTCAGTGGTAGATACAAAAGTGAATACGCAGCAGTGTACATAAGAAAGTAAACAGTGAATTGTGGTCCTTGTAGCTTAAGTATAGGACATTACTCATTTAAATAAGTGGAAAAATGATTTCACAACAACATATGCCCCGGCGTTCATTCTACGCGCTACGTCGTGTAACGTAACCTTTCGACGCTCTCGCCGGCAGCCGGTCGGCTCGTAAGTGCGGAATGCCCGCGGGAGCAGGGGTTGTGCTGGCCTGCACTAAACACTCCGCCATGGTTACGGTATCTACAAAAGGAAACCTTTCTCCCCAAGCCGAAATAAAATTAACGGTGCAGATGGTTTCCCACTCATGTTCCTTGAAACACCGGCAAAGGCCCACTGGTAGGGTTTCGTGGCCAGTGAACCACCTTCCTCCCACCCTAACACCCCTCCCACCCCCCACCCACCCCTCCCCTCCAAACCCCCAACGCACCCTCCCTCCCTCTCCTTTTTGCTCGCACTGCTGCACCGGCCCTGTCCATGAAAGGCAAAGGCGGCTCTGACGATATTTATTTATATCTCCGGTTGGCAAACGCTGACCTTGAATTCGGAAACGCTGGTGGATTTTACGATGCCAGTTAAATGTCTAGTTTGAATTCTACCGCAGTCCGAACAATTCTGGCAACCTGCTGCTCTAATTGGTCATTTTCCTTCATTTTTCCGATCAACACTAGACGAATAGCCGCAGCATTCCTATACAAACAGGCCACAGGCTGATCACGATCTTTCTTTCCTCAAACTTGTGTCACCCCTCGCTCACAGACACGAACAGTTGAGTGCACTACACTACCACACATATAGAAAAACCAATCAGGCTCTTGTTACTATCATCGGATTGTCACGGCGTCTGCACTGCCTCACTAGAGGAGATCCCCCGAGAGAAAAGCCTAGAAATCTGATGTGCAATTCAGCACTTCATCCCATGTTGCAGCGGAAGAGAAACACCGCCACTCCTCGGGAGATAAAATATTCAAAAGTAATAGACTAATATCTATGGAGATATAAGGGAGAGATAGCATCTAATGACTAGGGGATTATTTTATCGAAATGTCATTTATTTCGTCATTTATGTCGTCGAGTTCGACTAATAAGTACTTTTTTACCTTTCCCCGTCTTTTCCTGGGGCGCCGCCGCCTCGCTGCTGCACCCCGGTGCCGGTTTTTTTCAAATGGGCGCTGGCGACTATTACATAAACAAATGTTCAACCTTGGAATTTTTAATATTCATTTTGATCTGAAATATGATGTAATTTCACTTTTTTTAATATCCTTCTATTGCGTAGTTTGTCATTGTTAATTACAGAATTTCATAATTTTCATTCGCCATCTGTTCAGAATTCAACATAATTTTTTAGTAATACCAGTTTTATCACTTTGGCCGGAAAACAGATTACTCGTTGGTACATTAAAGAAGATACCAAGTTATTGGATTTATTTTACATTAATCATGCTTCTATTATAGTAAAAAATCTTTGCTTTAAATAACGTTTATATATCCTCCTAGGCGTAGTTATGATAGATGTGAATGAACTTCCATTTGAAGGTTATGTATCTTCTATGTGCCCGCAGTAGCCATGTGGCAACAACTCACTTCTCATTCAAATACCATCAAAGCTTTTACATAAATGCATATATTGTGATAATTTGGACTGTAAACAAACTATTCTTCAAAACGGAATATACATTTATCTCAGAAATTCATCATCACTGAGAAATTCAACAAAACATTGGACCACGCAGTGTCGTGAATAACATGTGAACGCACAATAAAGAGAAAATTTCTAAAGAAATCCAAAGAACTAATGCATATTCTTGGTTTATTTGTTAAATGATTCGAATAAGTCACAGAAATGAATAGAAATCTCGATTACTAGTTAAAATATATTCACACATACGTTGTGAGCAAGTTTATGCTGGTGAGTTATGTATACAAACAAAGATACTGAATATGGAAACATGCACATCACAACATATAATTAATATTTTTTTCATGAAAATGTCTGCACTTTCTTAAATACCTGGTATGTGAGGCAATGTGCAGCTTGACTACAAACTTTTCGCCATCTAGTACGTTCTCGAACAATCAGGTTGTATGTTGCGCTGACTGGATCTTTGCATTTTATTGAAATACTACAAAAACATTTTCTGATGACAATGTTTCTGAGGCATTGCTTCACGAACACTTAAAATGCCTAGCACGCAATGCTTGGTTAAAATTTAAACAAATACATTAAAACGAAAAGTCTATTAATTGATCCTAAATTACCACTTAATTATCTTTGAGCCGAAAGCAATAAAGGTTAGAAGACAAGAAAAATATTTAAAATTCTTGGGTTTACAAAACTGTAACTTCAGTAGATTTCGTATTAGTAACAGCCAAAATTTGTTAGGTTTCCACTTTTTAAAATTACGTAGATTGTAATTCTGATACTATGTTTGTAAACGTCATGATTTGCTGGCAAGAAACTTGAATAATCTAAATTTTTAACAATAAGTAAATTATGCAAAATTTGGAGTTAAAAATTATAAGAACAAAAAATTAACACAGTTTAACCTGAGATTTCGTAAACAAATGAATGAACGAGTAATATGAAATTATTTCATTCAGAAATCACACATATTCTCTTGCCGATATTTATTGCCTTAAACTGCCTACATTTTATACAGTGTTCTTTATATATTTTAAAAACAGCGAAGAAGCTTCTATAATTCCGTAGACGGGCAGTTGAAGACACAGTGCAATTAAAAAGACCATGGATGATTTGCGCGCGGGTTTCTATTACGACACCGCAATTAGGCCTGTTTTCATCATAATAATATTTCTGATTGAATGAGTGTATCAGAAATAAAAATATAAAATTAAAAACCAAAGAATTAGCTGTACACGGAAAATGTTGAGATACAGTTTTCTATGACGGCTGCTATTTTCTCTAACAATACAGATATACAGATTTTCACACGAAATGTCTTCATCTTTTACAATTAATTATTATTAAGAAACAACACAGATGTTACTTAAGAGAACTAAAATGTCAAACAAACTTTCCACAGATTTGTAACTTAGAATAATATATTTGTTGGTGCACTGATTATATACGCGAACAACTATTTTTGTTTCACGAATATTTTCATAGAGTTAAATAATACAGGCGCCGAAAAGAACATATCGTTATTTTAACTAACTTCCCCCTATCGCAGCCGCAATGAAGTCTATGAGCTGCGCACATTTCCACTTCAATTGCGCCTTTCAAATTATTCTGCGACAGCAACGCTCTCGGTCAGTAAACTCTACTTTCATTTCAGCGTCTTTGATAGCGAGTGTCCCGGTAGCAGAGGATTAATGCTACGAGGGGAACATGCAGAGCCCATGCTCTCTGAGATGTCAATTAGTCTGTCACGTATATTCCCGTCAAGAATATAAAGTAAAATTATAGACGAATGTTTTGTCAAATTAAAAACCCGTCAAAAGCCCCACCTTCGTGCACGGAAGCAAGCTACACGGCTTCAAAGCAACTCCGAAACACGGCTCAATCAAAAATGTCCACAGACGAAGTCGCAGCCCTTTGCTCAAACAGCCGCGTTTTCAAATGTCACAGCGGCATGAGGGGAAATGGCGACGACAGCGCGCCAGGCGGAAAGAGACCAAACAAGCGGGCGGCAGCTTTACGAAAAAATGCCCAGCTCATTATTCACAGAAGCACATTAAACCTCTAAAATGCTGTGACAATACGTGGAGTGTTACCAAAAAGATCGATACTTTGTGTGTCAATGTTGTAATATCCCCGGCTGGCATTTGAAAGGACAATGACAAAACAAACATTTTAGTGCACGTGACTTAGGCAAATGAAATAACCCGTAATACTGTGAATGACCATCTGCATTTTTTCGAATGGTCCTTTATTTTATTCAAAAAAGCATATCGGATGTTTCTATGTAAATAACAAATAGAGGGAATGAAATTCATAATCCCAGCAGAAATATCAGTTTTTCCAACATATGCTTGGCATACATTCTAAAAACAAGAGTTCGTAGTATTTACTCAAGGAAAGTTTACTCTCCATTTTATGAACACAAACTCTCACAATAAAATGTGTAACAAACGAAAAATCCGTGATAGTAAAAACAAATGTGATATTGGTTTGTGCTATATTCAATACTTTCAGAGCTCAACGAAAAAAAAATGTTTTTGTTTCATTGGATTCACAAGGTAAAGGAATATACATTTGTTACTGGTATTTCATAAAATGTTGGCGTAAAATTTTTAAACTCGAAAAATTTAAAACAAGTATGGAAATGATTTTTCTAAAAAAGTTACAGTTAAATGAGAGCTTTTATCCAACCATCTGACGGTCACCCTGATGGGACGCATATGCTTTGGTCGATTTGGTAACACAATAATAAACTAATAATTTAACAACACCGATCAGATGAGCGAGATCGCTAAGGCAGTGGTGCCGAAGCGGTTTTGGGCCAGAAAACCGCGCGTTCGAGTCTCGGGCATCGCTGCATTTATGAATGTTTATATGTGCGCTGTCCTTTCGTCCGTCACTATCATCATCATTTCATGAACGGTATCCCCAAGGCTAACCTCCTAACAATCAGAGTTCAGCTAAAATGCTGATCCCACCCCCAGAAAGGTACATGCACCTGCTGAAGCAGGATGCGCGCGTGGTCTGAGTGGCCTATACGCGAAAAAAATTGAATCTCTGTATCTATGTTTCTTCCTATTAACCATATCATTTGTCTACTTTTCAGTTCTGCTTCCTTTCTTTTAATCGAAATATGTTTCTATCCAGGTTAGCTTTTTGTCGGCGACACATCTCGCGGGACAAAAAGCTAACTGGAAGAAACATATTTCGATTTAAAAGAAAGAAGCAGAACTGAAAAGTAGAACAAATGATATGCGTTAATAGAAGAAAATCTTGCTTGAGTCTAGAAAACAAAATTTTAATTTTACTCAAACCTATCTGGTCTTATGGAATTGAACTCTTAGGGAACAGCTTCACATTCAAATATAGAAATAATCAAGATTTCATCAAAATGTCTCAGATTATTAGCAATGCTCCTGGTATGTTATCAAACGCCCACTCTAACATAAAGAATCTCAGCATACCACACTGGTTCAGGAAATCATCTCAAATCTCACAATACCAACAGAGCTCGAAATCATATTTAAGGCATCTGGCCATTAAACATCTTAGATAAAGCACAATGACAAGAAGATTGAAAAGAGTACATTCCTCTTGATCTGGGACCACAGAAATAAATATATTTTCTGGTATTGTAAGGGAAATAATTCTCCACAAAGGGGTTTAATAATTTTATTAACAATTTTCCCTAGAGTTAACTTTCGGAAAACCAGTTTTCCCATCCTCAGTGGTCTCTAGCAAAATGGGAAATGAACAAACGATTGTTAAACACAAAACCGGGGGGGGGGGGTCAGCTGGAATTTATTTTTTTGTATCAGAAATCAGTTGGAATAAAAACAACAACAAATAATATCATCTAAAATACAAAAAGAAAATAACTTAACTGCTCAAGCAACGTGGGATCTCCCATGAATGTTCACATTGTGGTCAAAGGCAAACATGGAGCGTTGCCAGCTAAGTGCAGCCATCTTTTCGAATAGGAGTAAGAGGAAGCTAACAATGAAGGAAAGGGAGTGGGGAAGACGAGAAGAAAGGGTAGTCATAAAAGACAACTCAAAAGAATAATTAGGGATAGTTAATAAATATTTAAGAATGGGACTGGCTTTTAATCAAGGAATGTTCATTCAATATTTTTTCTTTAAAATATTTGGTATGTAGATTATATTTTTTTGTCACAAGGCTTGCACTATTGTATGTTTGTTTGTTTATTGGGGTGTTTTATTTTTATTTCAATGTGATATGTGATTATTGTTGTTCATGTTTGTTTGGTTTGTTTTCTTCTGAATTGGACAATTAGTTTTAAAACCATTTTTAGAAAGAACCAGAATTGGATGTTTCTTTACATGTTCAATAATGTATGTACAATTGTATTTGCCTAATGTTCGAGTAGAACAAATTGCAAATAAAGCAGATGTTAGAAAAACAATGTATCTGATTAACTTTGAACATAACATTTCCATAGCAACTCTGAACATAGCTATTTACGTAGCAACGAAGTAAACAAAGTTACTTCAGCACTGAAACTTTTAATCACGCACTATGTCTTCATCAATATTCTCAAAATGAACCACGCAAAAAAATAATCAACAAAAATATTTACAGCATGTACTACGATGCTTTATTTCCATTCATGTAATATTTAATTGTGTTTTATGAAATATATTTGTATTTTGTATCACATTATCTAATTTTACCGTTCCCTAATGGTATAATTGAGACATGACTTTACGAAAACTGTAGAAGGATAAATTCTTGTTTTACGTAGAAATTATTATGGAAACATTTTTGAGACATGACACATATTGTAGGGAAAATGTTCTGTGAGCGTGTAAGAACTGGCATGAATTTATAATCAGTTTCACATAAAACATTATAAGTAATCATTTAAAGACGTACTCACAAATGTGTAAAATATGGCCGTAATGTTTTATTTAATTGACGACGAGAGAGATCAAAAAAATGTATAATGTTTCAAAAATAAAAAGAGTACATTAAAATAGAGTTTGTCATGTTATGCAGTACATTTGTGTGCTTCAACCGTGCAAACATTTCAAGAAAAAAATACTTCGCATTGAGAAGACCTTGCACCGAATATTGCGCATATTCGTCTCAAATTGACGACAAATATCTATCTTCAACTATGTTGGTCTAAAACATGATATCGAAAATTGAATTGAAGCTTGATGTACAATGCAGTACATTACTTCTATTACATTGTTCAGCCAAAAACAACGATTTGTGGGATCTTAAAATCGAAAAATTGTTTTATAGCAAAACTTGTGTCCGTTCAATCGTCTGTTTTCTTCAATAAAGAATAGTTATCTCCGATTCCTTATTCTCTCCCACTGCGCTACGCAACTCTCTCTTCCAGAGACAGACGTCGTTTTAATTTGGGCAGCCATAATATGGAGATTAGGCAGATAGCGTTGCTGCCAGCCGACCAAATCCTCCGTCCACGGAATCCCTTATTATGCCCGGAGATTAAGCAAGCATTCTGTTTCTTGCTGAGAGAGGCGTGTCTTATCCCAACTTCTTCCGAGATCGGAATGGAATTGCATGACCTTCACCGACTCACCTCAACTCGTGGAAATAAAATAGTTTGTCATTAATCCTGAAAAATATTAGGACTGTATAAATGGGCAGGCGTTATTTTGTATCCTCCAGAGAACTGCGCACACTCTCATTCTCTTGGTGGTCCGCCAGCCCGCCGATAGATGTGGTCGAACATTTCATTCAGCGAGTTTGAAACGTGTATTTTGATTTTGGGGCACACTTTACATGAAGCTTTATTTTCCAACTAATAAAAAAAGAATCCAAAGTTTAATTAAAACTTTTCCCTGGGTTTCTTAAACTTTTCTTCAAAAAGCTTACAAAATGGCGTCAAAAAAAATTTTTTGTTAAACCTTCTAAATTTTAGAAAATTTCAAAAGTTTAAATTTTTTCAGCGTCTTTTTACAGTTACAATATTGAGGATAGATATTTATTTCTCTTACAATATCTGTGCTTTAAACTTTAATAAAATGAGTACATTTTTTTCAAAAATATGAACATTTTCGTGTGAAAACTCTGAAATTTTTAAACAATGAGTTTCTCGACAACTTTTCCAATTGTTTTCTTTAACATGTTTTCCTGGGATATAGACAAATATATTGTAGAACTAGAATATTGATATACATTCCCCATAATGGACTGGGTATATTAATACGATATTTTGGAACAATATTAATGAAAATATCTGATTTAAAAAAATGTGAGTGCAAAGACGAACTTGACTTGCTTGCCGACTCTAATAAACTGAATTCAAATACCCAGCTGACCAAAATGGTGGCTGTAAACACTTTGTTATTTACGTTCGTAAGCAGTTTCGGTCGCTTTGCTCCTTCTCTACCATCCATCTGAACAGGGCTTAAAGAGCGCGTTCATAGCAATGACATGAAAATGCTCGAGTCCATTAAAAATATCTTAGCGGACTCACGGGTTTAGATTTTACCAGATAATCATAAATCTTTGGATAAATGTCCCTTTTGGCCCACTTGTTCCTCTTGTCCGGTGCCGTCCATTTTGTACTCCATGTCCCATTAGCCCCTTTCCGTATGTCCCTATTATCCTCTTTTGTCCCTGTCCCAATTGTCCCCTGCCTCATTTTCTCACCTTCTCTCATTTTGTATCATTTCCCATTGTCCTACTTTGTTTCCCCTATCCATTCCCTTATCCCCTTGTTTCATTTTATCATCTTGTGCCATTTCGTCCCTTGTGCCCTCTTCTCCCCTTGTCCAGTTGTCCCAGTTTACCACCTTGTTCCATTTGTCCCCTTGTCCCAGTTTCTCCCGTTTGCCTTATTTTTTCCCATTGCTCCAGTTTGTTCAATAGTTCCATTTGTCTTATTGTCCCCTTGTCGCCATTTTCTAATTTGTCCCCTTCTTCCCGTTTTGCTTCTTTCTTCTACTTGTCCAATTTTGTCCGTTTGGTCCCCATTGTTCATTTTGCCCTCTTCGATCTCCTTTCCCCGCTTTATCTCTCTTTGTTCCTTCAACGCACTGCGTTTGTTATTCAAAACTGTACGCTATGCCGACAACCCATGCTACAGAACATCGAGAGTAATGGCAATTCTTAACTCATGAAAGTGCCAAATGTTTATTTTCAACAACTAGGATAATTATAAATAACAAAAAAATATGGTATGTCACACGTCTTTTATTAGTCTTTAAGGACATGCTACATAAATAACTATTTCAGTTGCAGGTGCATATAATAGCGTAGTAGTTGAAAATAGAGAAAACATGACAATTTGCAATACCTCCAGTTTTAGTACGAATACTTGAAAACTTGCTTTTGTGTACCCTTAGGAGTATTCTCAATAAACAAGGTGGCAAGCTTGTTGATTCTTATGGCCCCAATATTTTCTTTACTTTGCAATACCCAGATGTGTTATTAAACTATAATGTCATGCCGTCTAATCTGCCGTTTGTGCACAACAAAGAGAAACTTTCCAGTTAATGAAGAATTCAAGGTAAGAATTAGTTTCCATGTATGAATGCTGAAAATGTTATATTATTAACGACTGAGTACCTTGCCTTTTTAAAGGTGCATACAACAAATTGCCCGGAGTTCGTCTTATTAACCTTTGGCACAGAAAACCTCTGCAAAGTATTTGAGAAACTTAACGAAAACCCTAAAGTAACGGAAGAAGCCAAGCTGAAGAGAAAACAAGAGAGTTATAAGCGTTAATCTTTTCATCGTGGGCGGGGAACGACCGCAATATTGCTCCTAACCGCCGACGGCTCGGCTCGGCGCAAATGAGTTTGGGCGTACCTCTAAATTCATCAATGCGAGAGCCATTGCCACCAGTTTTGGCTGGAGATGGCGTGCTCCATCGCTCACTAGACGCTTTCGTCCAGGCGCCCGCCTCGGCCCTCTCCCAACGCGCCGCTGCGTCTTAATTAAAACGAGCCAGGGCCTCCTGCAGGATAATGTCTCGCTCTGGGAGATCAGTGTTACGGTTTTTTGGAATATTATCTTTTAATTTATTTATTCTTGATCCAGAATTGATAATTTACAAGGATTTTAACATCAGTATACATAAACAAATCCTTTTCCGAGAATCAAAACCCGTTATTTCAGAGATATTTTTTATCCTTCATAATTTGCAGTTTATATGATCAAATACAATATGCATAAAATCCTTCGAGTTGCTAAGATCATTAAATCATATGAATAATTTTTTAAATATGTTGTACACAGCAGTTCTGTCCTCTATAACACTTCTTATGTTAAGTTCATATATTACATTTGGAATTACGTATCAAGTCAAAACTCTTGTAAAACATGAACTGCCGGTCAAAGAACATACATTCATAAAAATGCATATATAAACAGAACACATTTTACTGTAGATTGCCATGAAGGAATCTCAATAAAAGTTTTACAGTTTTACAGTCTACAGGTTTCACAGGTGAAATAAAAATGACTGCATTAAAAATGTGAGGATCTATAATATCATTATTGAATCGCATCGATTATATAAAGTCAAACTGTATGAGAACGTTTAAAACGTGGCCTTACGATGCTGTTTACCATTTACATTTTATCGTTTCATTTTAAGACATCCAGTTTACGTTAAATAGAAATTTGAAATACTTTCAAATAAATTCAAATAGTTGTATTAATAGACAAAATAAAAGAATTTATTTAGTCAAGCAAAAGAGAGTTTGGAACTAAGTATTTATTATAAAATATATGAGCCATCATTATTTTGAGTCGTCCTTCAAATTTTGGTCGTATTTCGTTTTACCTTTCAATTCCCTGCCACATTAACCACATTAATAACTGTTCTTGCCATAATGCCTTATTATATTTTCATCAAAAAAGTATCACTTTTTTTCATGAAAACGAACAAATACAAACTATATGATTAAAAAAGTAGTAGAAAATACTTAGCACATGATTGAACACGTCTGAATTGGGCATCTCAATAATTTTCTTAGAAAATTTCATCCATTTCGTCATTATTGTGTGTCCTTTATTATCAATAGCACTTTTACAAGTATACCCTTGAACAGAGAAATAACTTATTCCCTATTATGAAGCCGTGAGGTAGTGCTGATGGTTTCAGGTAATGAAAATGCGAAAGCTTAATGAATAGCGTTATTTTAATTTAGCAGGAGCAATTTCGCCCGGCGAAATAAGCTACAAACAAAGCACGTAGAACGAACAAAGTACGGAGTATTTGCTCATGCATGCAATAACGTTGTAAATACGAATATTCGTCAATTATTTCGTTAATTTTACTTAAAAGCAACGGTACATAAATCGGCATATAATTGTACGTCACATTATTAGAAACTTTCAGATCAATTGAAGTAAGTGATTCCTAATTAATAGCAACCTTTGTTCACAATATTTCCATTTGATGGAAAAATTCATTCTTTAAAACTATTTAATTGGTTAATGTTAGGTAGTTAATTTGTAAGTAAATGTTAAGGCATTTAAAATGCATAAATTTTGAGATTTTACTTGGAATAAAATTGTAATTAATTAAAGAAAATATTAGTAAAGCTGTATAAGATTCATTTAGATAAAAAACTAGAGCACAACTGTTGTCTTTGTTTTAAAGTTTTACAAATTTTCGTAAACGAAGAAATAAATAGAGATTATTGCACAATTTTTTCGGCAAAAGTCATTAAATACTGTATTTGTGTAAATATATTTGTCATTTATAATAACATTTGATAAACTTTTTTATAACTTCAATACTTTCAAATTGCTTTGAGATGTCATTTAGTAGCAATTTTTTAAATTAATACAGAATTATTTTGTACTGAACTTTCTGCTTAAGGGTTAACAAAAGAGGATATTTGATGCAAGCACTGTTCCCAGCAAGTGACAAAGGAGAGGACGTGTTACATTCGATATTTTTTGATATTTCCAGGTACTGCAGTCATTCAAAATGAACTCTCAAATGAATGAAATTAACTCTGAACTGAAACGAATAATGAAACAATGTTATTAATCTCTGTGTTATGTAACAAGGGTTGTTGATACAGTATCATGATATAGTTTATAAATAACAATTGAAAAGCGTGGAAGGATCCGAAGGACAAAGGGGGACAAAATGAGTCATGTGGGACAAATCGAGCAAAGGAGAACGATGAGAGAACGAAATGAGACAATAGGTACAAAAGGACAAACATTGGAAATGCGGAACCAAGGGACAAAATTGGACAATAGGGACAAATCGGACCCTGGGATAACAGGGGAAATTGAGACAAGGGGGATAAAGAGTTTAGGGAGAAAGGGGCAATTGGGGCAGAAGGACAAAATGGTGGAAGGGGAAAGATGATAAAATGGAAAAAGGGGCGAAGGGATAATGAGACAAAGAAGATAATGAGACACAAGGAACAAGGGCTCAAATAGGATAAGGGAACAAATGCGCAAGGAGGCAAATGAGACAAGGGGACAAATGAGATAAGGGAGACGAAATGAGACAAGGCAGCCAAATCGTACAATGGGAAGAAATAGGACAAGCGGAGAAAATAGGACAAGAAGGACAAATTACACAACGGGGAGAAAGAAAAATATGGGACAATGTGGATAAATGAGACAAGGGAACGAAATGAACCATGAGGACGAACAGAAAAGGGGGACAAAGGAGATGAAAGGAAGAAGTGATGGAAAAGGATAAAAAAATTCAAAATCGATTTTTTGCAATAGTATCGAAGATTAATGCAACGGTTTCAAATGGCACTACATTCATTGAAATCTTAAAAAAATTAAAGTACATCTATACAAAAAAAAATTGTAAAAATAAATTTTGTTTATATTTACTTCCAATTTTTTTTCCAAAAATTATAAGAACGAGGAATTCTTATATTATCATGTTGGCGATATGATTCTTATCCTTGATTGAATCCCCTACACACGTATTTGGAGTTTTATTCGAAATAAGTTTATCGATTCTCACAATAACGTGAACTCTCAGAATAACGTAACAAACTTTCCGAAATCGCACTCCATGGCACATCCTCTAGGGAAATACAATTCGAGGAAGAGGACTTCGGAACAGGCACGAAGGGGGCCCGGACGGCAGAGGAGGAGGGGAAAAACCAGGTAATAATGAAGTTGGAAATTACGCTCCAAGATGTCTCCGTGGCCTGGAGACGGGTGTGAGGTGATGAGGCAGAACAGAGGAGCGACAGTGTTAAACGGGATGGAAAGGAAAGGAGAGAATGGAAAACAGGCGAGAGTAGGGAAATAATGGTGAGGAGGGCGTAAAGATATCCGTGAGAAGATGGGGAAGGGAAGAGGATTAGTAGAGAGGTAATTGAGGATAATTAAGGGGAGGGAGGAGAGGTAATGGAGAGTAGGAGAGGAAGGGTTTAAAATATGAAGGAAGGGAATGGAGGAGAGGAATATGATGGAAGGGTGAGAGAGAGGAGATGAGAGGGTGAAGGGGAGATAGAAAAAAGGAAAAGAGACGAGAGAAACGGGAAAGATAAGGGGGTAGGGAAGAGGGGCGGAGCGGAAGACAGGAATGGACAAGGGAGGAAAGTGATGGAGAAGGGAAAGAAGGAAGGAAACAAACAAAGAGATAACAGAGGGAAGGAAAAGAGAGAAGAGAGGGAATGTAGAAATGGAGGAAAAGAAGAAGAGGGGCCTGGAGTAAATGGAAGATAGTAGATGAAGAGAGGTCACTGGGACGGAAGAGAAGAGACAGGAAGGCAAGTAAGAAGGGTTTGGTGTAAATTTGGAAGTGAAGAAATGAGGGTTTAATGGAGAGGAATCGAGGTAGGATAGGGGAGCCAAGGTTTCGGGGCGGCTGCTGATGAACGCGGACCCGCCTGCGGAGCGCGGGCGACTGCCTCGACTCGTCCGCGAGCCGCGCTGCGACCACTCGCGCTGCCCCCAGGCGACGACTCGGGTGCTGCGCGGGGAATTGAAGTGCGCCAAACCACAGATCTGCCATATTACGTTCTTACCAAGAGGACCGAAAATGGAATGTTGGCAGTAGGAAATTTAAAGAACTTCATTTGTGTATTTCCTGAAAAGTTCTCAAATATTCCAAAGAAGCAATAATTTATAATGACGGGACAGACCGCAGCCCCCAAAGCGACCCTTCACAGCGATCTGCCTTCGCTAACAAAGCGAGTGCTAGCGAGAATCTGTGCACAACACAAGGCTGTGGCCCCAAACTCTTCCGCAGGGAAAGGTGAATTCCCAGCGCGGGCTACTACTCCGCACTTTCTTCAACGAGCAGGTTGCTCCCAACGGTGTGCACCTCGGCTGTCATTCGAAGACGCCAAAACGCTGCCCTCCACAGGGTTGCCTCGCCAATTACGCTTGAGTGGGGCCACTAGCTGTCAGGACTTGCACCGTGGTCTCAGCGCCACCCACATGGCGCCGGGGTGAATCCCTGCTCAACCACTCAAGAGCATCGGGAAAGCCAGGGCCCACCGACGCCAAAGTCCAGGCTGCTCCAGGCCTCAACTCACTTCATCCACCTTGACGCTATCGACGTGAGTATCGCCGGAAACTTCAGCAACATGACGAGGGAGTCGTGTTCCCTGTCTGACTTCATTATGAGGTTTTGGGAACAGGTTCCGCGTCTATTACTGCCCAACGATCGGCGAGTCACCGGGTGAGCCCGTCAACACTGGGCACCGCCTCATCACTGCATCCGCATTAGCATTAACGGCGTGAGTACCGCCGAAAAAATCAGGTCCAGGTGGACGTTTCGTTCTCCTCCAAGAACCTCAGACTTTGCGGCCATCTGCCCCTCTTGTGGGGGTAGGGCTCAATATTAACTTCATTTAAGGATAATGTTTTTGGCGACCGAAACCCCTGGGCTCCCTCTGCATTCGAGACGTCGCGGCTTCATTTGAGCGCGCGTCCGGAGGGGCGCTAGTTCGAATCCCAGCGGTCGATCCGTCACTCAGTGACACGCCGCGCCGCGGGGAAGTCCCGGCGGAGGCTCCCAGCGGATGACAAGCACGAAACGCAGCACGTGACGAATGGACGCGCAATTACGAACAGCAGATGCAAGTGCGCCAAGAACACACCAGCGCGTCGCGAGGCGCAACGTAGTATACGCAGCAGAACCTCTCTTAACCGAAAACGTTTTAACTGAAGTAGAGTTTTACCAAAACGACCGCATAGAAAAGAGAAAGCGGAAACAGTGCGATTCGCAATGTTTTTAACGCTTATTTCTTATGTTAAGATTTTTAACATCATAAATAGTGCTATTAAATTTACAGTCATTACAATCATTTACAGTTCTTTCTTTTGTTATTGCTTTAGGTTAACTTGAGTTCCTCGAAAATTTTGGAAGAGGCTCTTCTCGTTGACGTTTTGTCGATGAAGTGATGATGAGAAGTCGCTGATTGAAAACGATATGAGAAAAAAAAGGTTCAAGATTTTCTATGAGATCAATGGGCCTTCTAGAATTGTAAAAATAGTATGTGCGAGTACCCTTCGATTTAAACAGTAAAATGTCATTACATATGCTGAAAAAATATTTTTTGTTTCATCTACTAATACATTCCTCTTAACCGAAATTTTAGTTCTTCAAAAAGACCCCAACCTCTTGGTTTTGTTAACAGAGTTTCTACTGTAATATAGCGAACACCGCTTGTTGTAAATACAGTTAATATTTTATTCGATGAATTTAATCATTGGTATGATATTAGATCACTACTAAATGGTTGATTATTGTGATAATTAGTTTTGCATCATCATTATTTTGAATCACACTCATCAAAGGCCAACCAATTTCTATTCCTGCACTTTTGAGCACAGAATACAACAAATGCGGGTTTGAGAATGGAATGAATGGTTTTCCATGAAAAAAAAAACCAATCTTAATTTTCTGGACTGACAGAAGACGATGTTATATGTGAAAACGTCTCAACTTCCGACAACGATGGAAATCATGCAGATATTAGAAGTTTAGAGACAGTATTCATAAAACCAAACTCAACGACTTCTTTCTTTTTCATTTAATAACTAAGTACAATTTTCATCTATAGGTTAATGTTGTTGATTGATTGATTAAATATTACTGATTGTTGATTACTGTGTAGCAGTGCAGCGCGTGTACGTGTGGGTGTAAGCCCGTGGTTAGGATAGGACAAGGAAAGAAAAGGAAAGACCGCTCACAGTCCTCTTGTCAGTAATGCCCCTGCGTTCCCCTGATGTTGATCGGAGTAACTACAGAAAATTACCGCCCTGAATACCCTGCTGTTAGAATTCTCCTCTATCTGCCCTCCCTAGTGGCAAAGGCCCCTCCTCCGACGGGACAGGAACCCTGGGACTTCCCGGTAAGAGGCCCTGCACTGACATCAGTTGGTGTCCAGAGCCACCTAAGCCGATTGTTAATGTTACAGTAGTATCCGTCGTTCAAAGTGATAACAATAAGCAGCGTCCACTGCATATATCTAGGTGAACCCTTGCGATTGTCGCAGAAAATCAATTGTCGCGACATTGCAGAAAAGGAATAGCTATAAAAAAGTAACATCACCACTGTACGACATACGTGGTGATAGAAAGAATATATTAGAAAATATATTCCTCCTCACAAATATTGTTTCAAGTATTTCAGTACTTTTTCTAAGGTCTAATGAAACAAGGTAGAACTTACTGAACATGTTAGAACGAAATTAAACCATGTAATTTGTGAACTGAACAAAATCACAATGTTGAGCTAATGTCACTTCCACAAAATTCCCAGACCGAATATTTTTGGAAGTTGTTTAAAAATGTTTTTTGTAAAATGTGATTTGAGCTTCATATAATATATCATCAGACTATTCTTAAGTCATTAAATGTATGTATTTAGACAACTACAAAAGGCTGGCACCTTCCTTCTGCAGATTGGAAGCAAGTCTGTAGACAAATATACAGAATATTCCTCTTCCCTTCGCTTCAAAAGCCTTTCACACTGATCTCGTACGCGTCTAGAGAAGGTGTTAAGGTTTTGCGAGAAAATTAATTTCCAAGAACTGCTGTGTCTGGACTAAAAGCGTTTGCTCCTCTTGCGGAGACAAGATACGAATTCTGAATACGCGAGTGCGACATCGTGCATAAATTTCTGCGTTACGTGATAGCGTTACGTGCTGTAGCAGTGACACATTTATCCACGTCGACCGCTTTTGAGAAATGGTCCGCCTCATCCATTAGGTGGCATCTCATGCATGCATTTAAATTCCGAGCCCGAGTCCACATGTTTATTTCATTTCCGGCTCATTCCGGATATCTTGCGTTTAGGAGACTCTTAGGCGTTAAAGAAAATTGTATCTGGTGAACATTGTGAAAACAAGAATGTACCAGCATCAGTTTTTCAGAGGATATCAAATTCTTCAATTATTTATTGAGAAAACTAACTTCAGCAAACGAGGAGTGGAAATTCTCATTAACAACATTTGACATTTCATACGTATGAAAGACAATTCGACTAAAATCATTTTCATAAGTTACCTTTGCTCATGGGACAGTCTGATGAGAATGTATTCAAAGAAGTAAGAAAATATTTTCCTGTCAACTTTTGAGAATTTGCAAGATGGGTTTTAAAGCTTTTCTGTCTACGAAATGCAATAAATTATGAAGTACACTTGTAATGTCAATACTAACATGTGTGATTCCGCACACCG
This sequence comes from Gryllus bimaculatus, assembly GCA_017312745.1. NCBI lineage: Eukaryota > Metazoa > Arthropoda > Insecta > Orthoptera > Gryllidae > Gryllus > Gryllus bimaculatus. The sequence goes on from BOPP01000142.1 coordinate 1,605,665, forward strand.
AAGAAAGAACATTAGTATAAATTTTGCTTATTAAATTTAAAAGAAAGAAAAATCACATTATTAATTTAGAAACACACGTTATCTATACTTCACGAAATTGTGCGCTCAACTACAGCACGCATAGGAGACACTTCTTGTAATCTCCCAAAAGTAAATTGCACATTTGGAATCAAAATTTCTTGTTCAATACGATTTTTTAATGCATAAATAAACGGCCTGGTTTTACAGACTATGAGAAAATATCAAATGCTTTGCACCTTAAAATTCGGCCAGATGAGGTAATTCAGGGGATTAACTGATGTCACTAGTGCCTTTGACCGGGAATTCCTAAGAATCGACTCCCCACATTGGCTGAAATCCAGCCTCTGTCAGAAAAAAGAAAAGGAAAAGCGAAACGGAAAAGAGAGAACAAAGAACGAAAGAAGAGAGATAGAAGAGAGATAGAAGAGAGATAGAAGAGAGAAAGAAGAGAGATAGAAGAGAGATAGAAGAGAGATAGAAGAGAGATAGAAGAGAGATAGAAGAGAGATAAAAGAGAGATAGAAGAGAGATAGAAGAGAGATAGAAGAGAGAAAGAAGAGAGGACAAGAGGAAAAGAAGGAAAGAAGGAAAGGAGGAAAGAGACAAAGAGGTTTGGTCTTTGCAACCCCTTGTGACTAATGGGGGGTAAATCTAGAAAATGCTCTCGAGTCATATCGACGTTTATGACATTGGCCTCTGAATACTAAGCAACTCTTTATTATCCTGTGTTCGGGAGTTTCGAAATCCCTTTGTTGCGTCACAACGTGCCATGAAGTCATGTTTTTATTACTGTAACGAACTCGCCACAAAATTACTAAAACATTAATTATGTGTTTTCTACTACTACTGACACGTCGCATTAACTACAGTCTTCCATTTGAACAGTGTTCTCGCTATTCAGTTCCCTTTTCTTTCTTCTACCCCCTAAAAAAGAAAAAAAAGGAAAAAAAAACACTGAAGCCTTTAGGTGCTTTCTCTACGATAGAAGGGAGACGTTCACACCAGTCTGCTTTCAACTGTCTGCAGTCGTGGCGCTCTATTAAACATGGCGTCGCCCGTTCGCGCGCTGCTTTCTTTGTCAGGCGGCGGTGAAAGGCAGTAAAAATGATGAAGCGCCGCGTTAGAAAAAGAAACGGCGGCGTCGCAGATGGCCAAGTTCGTGGGGGCGGAGGTTGGGACTTGGCGGTCGCGGCGCGGAGGAAACTAGAGAGGCAGACGGAGTAAATGAGTTTTTAGTGTTTCCAAACCCATCAAACACTTTCGTAATTACTTCCATAGGTGTAGTAAATGCTGTATAACGAGAGGTGGGTTTGTTCTTCTTCTTTCTCTGGGATATTATATCCCGAGCCGCCCTACATGTCAACTTGTCTGGGTGTTCTTTCTCCAGGTATCTCCCCAGTAGCGTATCGCCCCAGCTGGTATTTAAACTGATGTGGTGGCACTCGAACACTCGGATTTGCGGGTCTACATTTTCGAGATATTATTGTATTTTTTTCTGGAATACACTCTATATTTTATTGTATCAGTGCTACTTTTAGTACCAATTACCTCAAATACTTAAACTGTATGAGTTATAAATTTAAAGAGTAGCATACTTTCTGTACTTTCTTGCAAGGAGCTATGCTGTTCTTTTGTCGTTTTTGTCATTAATTGTCACATAAATTTCAATTAGTGTTGTCAAAAAATAAAAATAAAATACTTTGACAATTAGCCACAAAATATTTGAAAACAAATACAAGAAGAAAAATTATAGTGGGAGTACCCGAAACTTACTCATATGTGAGAATTAAAAGGTTAAAAAAGTGAAATCCATTTATGATGGAATGTAAAGTAGACGTACACCCACCCATGTAAATAAGGGATTGCTGATTAGCTAGAAGGCACCGATGCGCTATGCTCACGATTTTTGCACTTTACGCCTAGTGATCTTTTTGTCAAAATATAACTAATTTGGACCTCCCGCATTGATTACATTTAAACTAGAATAATGATGAGAATTCAGATACCCTAACTTATAAAATAATATTGATTCGAAGCATCAATGACTTCAAAATAATATATTAGTGACGTATTGGACATTTTTCATAGAAATAAAGACTATGTAGTCATGTTTATGGCTATAAAATATCTCACCACAGAGTATAATTAAGAATAGTTAACCATAAATATTTTCAAATAAAAAAGAACTGGTTTCATATTGTAATAAAAATGAATCTGCCCCGCGTTAAGCATGCCAAAGAAAGTTTCTAAAGTAATTAAACCATTCTAATTTAGCAACTATCTTTAACTCAATTTTATCAAGCTCAACAGAACTTATTTGGTCATTATTATACTACCCCAAGCTGAGTAATTTGTAACGTCTTTATGATTTTTCTAATTTAATATGTCCTGCTATACTCGTAATTTAATTGCTCTAATAATTCATAATTTTGCTAGCTTTGTTTTTCTATTAAGATCTTGTATTAGTTCGACGTACAACATACGTCACTGCATCTGCTACACGCAGTTGTGTGACTCTAGGCAGAAATCACGATTCCCGGAACTTCTGAGGAATTTACTTGCTACTGAATTGATGGAAATTCAATGGTATATAAGCCTTTTCTTTTCATACAACTCATAACATTTATTGTAACATTCTAACAACAGCTTCTTGGGGTCGTTATCAATTCATGATTCTATGGACTTTAAACATTATTCAACCGTACGGCTTTGATAACTTCGTAAGCTTATGGGATGTCTTCTCGATTGATATGATGCCGCCATCTTCGCCAAAAGGGGAAGTCCTGGATATTCCTGTGGTGTAATTTATGAGCCTAATGTCGCTTAAACTTGGAATGTTACCCGACTGTTGCTACTTATACAGTCCGCTATTCGGAAAATCCCTTCATCTGACCTAATAATATCGCTACGCGACTTAACAAATCCAAATTTTACATAAAGTGATTCAATGTGCCTTCCATTGGTCATGCTGCACATCTGATGTCTATTTCGTGCCAAACCCTTTCAGGATGTCAGGCTTTGAGAGACAAATTATAGCTCTCAACTCTCGTAAAAAAACTGGTAAGGGTGGAACAAGCGGTATCCTTGTGATCCCTCAAGAGAAGAAAACAAGGTTTGTTAGATCCTGTGAATGTTGCAATTGCAGTGGCTAATGCAATTTACGCAACTCGTTCCAACCATGATTTAGAATCTCCAAACAAAATTCCTTACGAGAAATCGTATCAGTTTACTTTCGTTCTTGCACCATTGTTAACGTGAATGGTTGAAGATGCAACCGTTTTCTCAAGACACTCCAAATAGTCGCATGTGTGGCGCCCAACTATTCAAAAGCACACCAGGTTGGTTTTGTAGAACTGTTAACAAACTTTGTCTCACTTGTTCTAAGTAGTAAGACACATGGGGTCAACCTGAATATTTGTTGTGTCTAACCGTTCATCCACTTCCATTAAAATACTTATGCCACTGATAAACAGTAGGAACAGGGAGGATCTTTACCAAATTCTATACGAATATTACATGGCACAGTTGTCGCATGATTAGAATTTTCAAACTACAACACGCAGCGAGCACGCTCTGGGCCGGTAGAGGCAAGGACAGGCTCAGGACCGGTATATCCTTTCTGAATCTGCTGGTAGTGCTTACAGTATCACCATTCTGTACTACAGCACCACAAGAGTCAAAGCGTGATGTATTTACCTTCAAAATGACACCAAGTCTAGGTCTCTGAGTCGTTTGAATGAGTTTGTACACACTTACAAGCATTCCCATTGTATGGGATATATATATATATATATATATATATATATATATATATATATATATATATATACACACTGATTGGCAACGCTTCTTCTTCAATTTTATTCAATTCAGTGATATCTCATCTAATAGGGTGAAGCTAACACCATCGGGCCTGCTCTTCTACCTGACTACTCAAATTTTGATAGGTCCCCTTCGACAGCAGGCAAAGAAAATATCAGTTGTCGTAAACATGCAATTTTCAAAACGCCTCAGAGCTAAATTTAGTCGATACCCCATGGGGTAGCCATCTTAACTTACCTTCCAAAGGAAGGCGTTCTAGAGATATTTTTGGTTTAAAAATCCATGGCTTTGGTCGATTTGCTAACCGTTGTTTTCGCCTGAGGTGTATGTGTCTTGCCTCTATTCCCCATATAACAGTGTGGGAAAATTAGACGTATCTCCGCAATCTTTGATTGATTTATTAGTACGTTTCCGGGCGCGTTAACAGCTAAGGCCATAAGTGTAGTTGATGTTTCCGTCGGGGGAGGTGACTGTGATACCCCCTTCTGCATGGCGAGATCCGGCACCGACCTACCGTCTTCTTACCGGGTTTTCCACAACCACGTATCTCCCACAAGCGGGCCCCCGCTCTAAGCTCCCGCATCGTCTCCCATCACGTGTGGTAAGGTGCATGTACGTGTAAGTGCGGGGTGGCGATTGGTCAAGGAAGAGAAAGAAAATATAGCGCGCCGTCGGCGTTCTGTTTGTAAGGGTGACGTACCAGCATTCACTTGGTGTTGATCTGCGAAACCACGGAAAACTAACAATCAAAGAAGCCGGACGCCAAAGTTCTCCACCAGACAGCGGCTGAAATCGACCTAGCTAGCGTGGAAAATTCTGACCCGTCGGGACTCGCGCCCTAGTACCTCCCGGACAGACGCACTGCACTGACATGAGCCTCCTAATTCGGCGGGGCAAATCCGGTTTCGAGGGGGGGCGTGGGTCGCGGTGTTGGCAGTGGGGGAGGGGCAGCTGGGCCGAGACCTCAGGTGGCCATGTCCAAGCAGATGACACGTACGACGCGCAAACAAAAGCTCAATAAACACGGCCAGAAGCACACCTGGGAATGACTTCATGGTTTTTCTTTACTGTTATAGCGGCATAACGGGACAAGAGAAACGGAATGTTGCTGTCAGCATCCGGCGGTCTTTAACCACCGCGGATCGTTACGAAAAATTGAAACAAAAGAGATGTAACAAAAAAATGTGGGTGAGGTCCATATTATAAGAAAGGTATATTATGAAACGATGATTTACTGATTTGTATACTCGTGTGCGAAGTGGTATTTCGATATGGGAAAGGTAGGAGCGAGTATCATTAACTTCATGAAAGTGTATTAATGCCCACTTCATCGAGTTTCATACAGCAATTTTTGTTCGACTAGTAATAACCCTTATTAGTTAAAATTTTGCATTGAGTGTCCACGTGACAACTAGTGTTCAATCAATGCTACCTAGCAGACACACACCCAAGTTTTACAGGTAGCATTGGGTAAACATAATCATAGTCCGACGTTAAACTAGCAATACACGAGAGAAGTTACGATTCAATTTAGTTTAAAAAATGTCATTGAAGTTCAGTATCTGTTCTTATTTCTTATCGGTTTACTAACTGATACAGGGCGCATACAGGGATTCAGTCTTCTGATTTTCTTCTGAGTTTTGTAAGTAGGCGACGGCTTATGCGGTTTGCCATGACCTCTCAACGGTTTGTCTCAGCACAGTACATTACTCATAGGGCCTGCATGAAATCTAAAGAATAATTTCATTTTAACCGGAATATTCTGTTATTGCGCAATCATCTGTACTATAATGGAGCATTTTACCCTGAGGAAGGTCGCAGCTTGTGCGCAGAAACATTGGCATCTGTGTGTAGGACGCACCGTCTCACGAACAGGCAACTATACACAACCCTCATAAAGATTTTGGAAACAGAGAGAGCGTGTATCGTTTACCGCTATCTGATCACAGATTGTGTAAGCACAGTAACACACATCCACAAAACAATTAAAAGAGCTATATCCAATTAGTAGTATTTGTCAACTGCAAACTGCTCTCTTATTGTTCAAACACCTGTACTATAATGAAACCATATCATGAATTCGTTGTTCAACGAGCACCCGTCTAAAACAGGAATTATACAGCTGGATTAAAAAAGGTATTTTATCTATATTATAATTTTCTAACGAGAAAATAGTGTTTGGAAAAGTATTGCACGATACAGGGCCGATCTTACAAATTACATAATTGGTTGGTTATAAATTCAGGATGTAACATCGTTTTGCAAACATCAATTGCGTTCGTTATTTGCTCAATATAGATCTAATGTTTATGACAAGTGAAATGACTTTCATTTCAAGAGATCTTGCAATCTGGCGCGTTAATATATTAGAACATAGATAAACATTTACGTTCTTATAAACTAAAAATAATGTGTTTTAAATAGGAATAATTTATTATTAATTTAATTTTTTATGTAAACGGTGAAATTGTGAATATTTTTTAAAATGGTAGATTGAAATTTTCGATCAACTTTTGTAGTATAAAAAATACTGGTGAAAAATCGTCTTACGGTTTTAAGCACACAAGGTAGTGCATAATATAATTAGTGTACACTCTCACATAATTAGTATATTAGTATACATACATTATTAGTATACATAATTAGTATAATAGTATACACACATTATAACACTTTCAATAGGTAGTGTTTGATTTTTACGGTATCTTTTTTATTTCAATAAAGTTGATGTAGATATGCTATTAAATTTTTTTTGGCTTGAATGAGCGTGTTTAAAATTTGAATTTGAATAATGTTGTTTAAATGTCTAAAGAAAATGTTGATAAATGATTTCCTTTTATTGCTTATTAACTTAATGATTTTCCATAAATATGGTTAAATAAATAAATTTAAATATTATTATGGTTAAATATCTCCAAGAAGAAGTGAGTAATACGGTAGAAAGAAATGAAGGTAGTGTAGAAAACCCCGGTGAGGAACAATAGCGTAGATTTTTACTTTTCCATAGTAAAAAGAAAGCTGTAATGTTGTGTCGGAAATTGGCGATTTTCTTAGAGAAACGTCTGATGTTGTCGGGCCCAGGTGAAGTAAATAAATTTTGTTTTCATCTGCAGTAATTTACTTCCTCTAATTCGTTGTATAGACAGAATGCACGTTTTTTGGATTTATTTTCCAAGACATCGCAGCGGTGAGACAACCTAGAGTCCACACGGTTAATTGATGTTCCCGAGCACTTCAATAGCTAAGGTCATTAGTCCCGTAAGTATAGTGCTTGTTTTTATCGCGAGGCGGTGGCAATTTCCTACTCCTGCTAGGTCGCGATATCCGGCGCTTATTTACACGTCGGCATGAGGGGTTTCCCTCCAAGTATCTCCCCCAGCGAGACATTATCCCTGCCACGACAAGCTCTAAGCTCCCGACTGGTCTCGTGATCGGTGTGATTGTGAAGTGCATATAAATGTGTGTAAGTAAGGGGTGAAGATAAAACAAGGAATGGGAAAGAAATACGGCGCGCGGTCCGTGGCCCGTTTGTTACCGTACTGCTCTGACATTCGCCTGATGCTGCTCGGAGAAACAACGGAAATCACTCGACGAGAAGAGCGGGCCGCCAGAATTCTCCTGTAAACCGGGGTTGAATTCGACCAGCTAGTATTGTCTCACCATCCGGACTGGAACCCTCGGCCTCGCGAGCCAGGTATATTCCGTCCTCCGTCGCCGCTGGCGGATCCTGCGGGCGGTCGCTGTCCAAATGAACGGAGGGGAAATCGATGCTGAGTTCGGCGGACGCCTGCTCTACAGCGCGCGGCTGCGCTGCCCAAAGCCCAGCGCGTCACCAGGGGGCTTAGTCCAACAAATTCCCCGGCGCTGCGCGAGAGAGACGCCCGCCTCCAGCCCCCCCCCCCCTCCAGCGCACGCTGCAGCCAAGTGGGGAAAACATCCCGCGGACTCGACTCGAATATCACAGACTCCAGGCGCAAGGAATTATAATAATAATAATTTTATTTACGTACTACCGTTGCACGTTTAACCTGCTTAGGGCTAGAGAACGTAAGGAATCCACTTCTTTGAGTCTCGTTGCCGGTTTCTTCCCACTTCCATGGCCCTTTCTGTACAAAGAGTGAAACGGCTCTCTCAGTTGGTCATATTCTAGACGTGGTGTAGAGATATATGTCAAGAGTCATGCTTCAACCGGATACCTTTTTACCCAATATTTACTGTTAATAAATCTAGTAAAAATTGATACTTATTTGGAAAGAAGGCTGAGTGAACCTTAGGACCTCCCTGAATAGAAAAGAAAAAAAAAAAAAACAGATCTGCGGGAATTTCAATCCGGGTACCTCAGGTTAGCGGGCATTTGTCCTAACCACTATGCTTCCGGGACCCTATGCAATAATGATGAAAATAATAATAATAAATAATAATAATAATAATAATAATAATAATAATAATAATAATAATAATAATAANTGTAAGACAATAATAATAATAATAATAATAATAATAATAATAATAATAATAATAATAATAATAATTAGAAACCATTAAGTGACGTGTCTGTTGGACTGTGTAGAATATTTTACGATCTGCAAACTCACACTGTTCGCACGATAGTGAGTAACAAACCGAATATTGTTATCCGTGTTTTCAAGAAAATAAATAGATCTACTTAATACTCCTGGTGAACTTGTGGAACAGTGGAACATGATCACGAATTCTCGGAGGAGGACGTATTCCTAGCTATTCAGAACACGGGAAACTGAAAATAACCTGCCAGATTCGCTCCCCCCTCTGCTATTCCGCATCAATTTGATCACACTTTCTAAACAGTGTTCGCACACTGAGTTTAGTTACAATCTCCATGTTGATGAATAATCAGTATCACATTTGTTTTACAGGGATAATCGTAAAGAATTTGCTAAGAATGAGGTGATTGTCTCCCAAATGCGGTCTGTCATTAATGATTTTAGCAATGTCATCTGCATTAAATTTCAAATCCGTCATCAAAATCCGCCCCATATTGGTAACTATTACTACCATCCCACTGTATTCCGCCATTGCCCATCAACAGCCGATGCTGCCAAGTCCTCTCCCCCCCCGTCCCCGCAACCCGCCCACACCACCGCGCCGCCCACATCGACTCTCTCCAAGGCCCGACCTTTGTTTGCCCGTCAAACGCCGCGGACGTCTCTCGTAGGCCACCTGAGGTCTCCTTCCCACCCCTCCCCTCACCTCCCCCACTCCCTCACCCCTCCAGTAGCTGCTGCCGCTCAGTCCCAGGGTGACGCAAACCAACAGGAACACGCACATCCCCGGCTATGTGCCTCAGGAAATAAAAGGAGAAACATCGAGGGTGCAATTTGCGTAATCTTCTCAAACAATGAAGCAACATCATGTTAACTGGCACGCCGACTACTACGCTCATTATTCCTTTAGTGTAGTTAATGTTTCATTGCGAGTGGAGGAGGTGGTCCCCCTTCCGCTCGATGGAGAGATCCGGCGCCGCCACACGTCGGCGTGCTGGGTTTTCCACCTCCAGGACTCTCTTCCGAGCGGGACATCTTTTTACACTGTGGTTGAAACAATATTATTCCAGTCGAATGGATGGTTGTGATGAACAAATATGTGGTCAAAGCAATTTATTAGGCTAGTACATAATAAAATTTAAAGGTGGAGGAATTAGCAATCATTTCTCTATGGTCTCTCTCTGAATTTGGGAATATTAAAGTTAATGTTAAATGGAATCATCGCAATAACGTTTATCCAAACGATCACTAATAAATAACTATACCACATAGAGTGTGTACATCAAGTTCTTCCATCAATGATTAACTTCATCTTACAAGTCTTACAACACGTTAAGAAGGCTCCACAGCTTCAATAAACAACTTTGAAACATCCTACATCACGTCTGTGGTATGTGGCTTTCTTTCTTGTTTTTACACGAACTAGGCATTTTTCAAACAAGTACAACTTATGGCACAAAAAATGAGAGTAAGTAACCAAAGAGAATATAACGAGTTTCTCAAAAAAAGAGGAATGTTTTTCATTTTGTTAATCAAGCCATAGAAAATTGCAGACTTCGCGGCCAACGGTACGCGCCTAACAACAGAATACCTCCTCACATCTGCTGCGTACATTATACCCAACAAATTTCGTTTTTTAACTTTGTCGGTGATCAAACTACTTCATAAAAAATTCCAATACGACATTCCTGTGTCTTAGCATAATATTCTTTTTACTAAAAACTCATTCTTATGTATAACATAGAATCATCAGCACGTTTATTTACTTGGACAATTATTTAAGAGACAAGACTTCTATCTACAGTTAATGATGTTGAAAATTGACCATAGATTTGTTGATTTTGGAGTTAATTATTAATAAATTAAAGAAAGTGAAATCGATATGTGAACTGAGGGAGGGGAAGGTAAAACACAGGCAGGCTTCTCTCACAGTTAAATTGTGCAGGAAGTGTGAAAAAGCGCGGTCGACAGCATTTGGAACCAATCGTTTTTGCTGCTGAATAATGGAAACTAGTTGCATCGGCAAATGACCAATAGATTTTATTTGATAGTATTTATAAACAAATTATAATTTTACACTTTTCATCTCTAAAGCAGAATGTGGAAATGTAGGTAGAAAGGCAGCGTTTAGATTAGTTATTGGTGAATTCCAATTAGTAAAATTATGAGCACGTGAGTCACCAAAAAGCATTGAGTAACTTGCAAAAAATTTTACGATTTACAACAACAAAAAAACATTTCTTTCAAAAAACACTATTCATTTATAGAACACAAAAATGGCTATTTTTGTTATGAAAAATCAATTTTTGAATGCACTCATTATTTAAAGTCTCTATTAAAGAAAGGACTTGGATTTCTTTAAAGATTAATTATTAAGAGTATTTTTGAAAGAACGAATCGGTGTAACCTTCGTTAATAGGATATTATATTGTGTTTCAAAAGGTCGATGAACAGGGTAATCCATACAACTGAAACATTAAAGTGTGTACGGCAATAGAAACTACATGTAATATAACTAAGAAGTAACCGTTACAAATAACTCGAGTGTGCGCTATGTGGTAAGACTAGTTGTTTCAACTAAAGGAATATCTTAGTTTGCTAATTAAGCGTCTTACTCGTCCGTATGCATTTGTGGCATTTGATAATTGAAAATATAAATCGAAGCACCTCCCTACTTCCCCTTCTATTTATGGACGTTTTTGTCCGCACTATACCAAAAGTACTTTGGAGCTGGGATTTTAGCACGCTGACCCTCTCCTGGCAGTACGCCCTGCACGTGGATTAGAACGGGCAACCAGAACACTGCGGATTTTCGTCTTTAATTGTACGTTTCATTTTATTTCCGCCAGGCCGCGCAGCGTTCGCCCGCCCTCAACAGGACGCGATTGTTTAACCCGAGAGCCGGCGCAGCTACGTAGTCTGTTGTTTTCATCTGGTTTCTTTGTTTTATTTTTCACTTTTCCCTCTCTCTCTCTGTTTTTTCCTCGTTTCCCTGGAAACTCGTAGCAGACATTTTGTGGATTAAGTACAGTCGATCTCAATTCAGTGAGGGGGAGAATGTAGGCCAACGTGTAAATTAAAGAGACGTTTGTTTCGTTTTTCTGCACGCAAATAAAGGTGAAATAGTGAACAAATGTGCCTCGGATGTCTCAAGGGAGTCAATACTTTCGAAGTGAAATTGTTCTGCACTTTCACACTAGAAATATAATATGAATTTATAGGTAGGGACATTTGAAACAATGTGCGAGTTTTTGCGATGTTTTTGGAATATAGGATTGTGTACCTTGTCAAGTTTTATGGTATGTTTTGTCGAGAATAATTAGGGGACCATACGTGTACGTTTTCCATTCTCTCCTAAAAAACAATGAAATAATTATGTAAACTGACTTCCACAAATATGAGATATACAAAAATAAAAAATGATGAACAAATGGTAAAGAACAAACAAATATGAATACAAAAAATCATTAAATATAAATATTTCACTCAGGCGTTCGATTTGGTAATGACTTAATATATATTTTTTGTTAAAAACGCTTAAACATGAATCAATTAATTTTCAGTATAATACTATTTAAACATTTATAACTAAATAATTTAGGATTAAATATTTGAAGTTATGGAGTTATGAAGTTGGACACTTTTTAACAAAATCCAAAAAAACAAAACATTTGAGGATATCAATGTTTCAACAGACCTTGCCACAGTAAATATACTTATTCTGTAATTATTCAGAATTTTAATCTTGTTCCTAGTCAGTACTAAATAAAATGACGTGTGTAATAATACCGCAAAACAAATTATAACATTGTAATATTGTTAACACTATCTGTATAACATAGCACAGTATTACATATTATAACACATTACATAGTACGTAGTACACATTACATAGTATTGTGATGGGCCATTTGATGGTTTCCATAAAAAACACTTACGAAAGTAGTGTTATATAGTCAAAGCATAAACAGAGCGGGCATCAATAGGCGATCAGCCAATCAGAAAGGCAGGGCTAGTAGCTCGTGAAGAAGAGACGAGTTTTCGAGTGTTACATCGCATGGAAGAACAATTATGCAGCGCGAGGTATAAACTGCCGGGGAGACGCAAATTTTAGAAGTGGTAGGAGATACCATAGAGAAGCTCTTAAATGTGGTAAGAGAATGGTAAGAGTGTGGGCTAAGAGAATTATTAAACTTGTGAGAAGAACTAAAGCGAATTAATCAGATATGAGTGTGTAGTTAACTGCGAAGAAAAGTAAATGTTAATTGCCGAAAGCAGATGCTTTTAATGACGAAGTGAAAGATATAAATAGCTATGTAGCAAGTCTCACAATGTATTGGAGAATGCTGCCTGACGACCGGAGGACGTCCGGATAACAAATGAGCGGGCAGTGGAGCGAAAAGAGAAGTGAGAAATAGACAACAATTACACGGACCTGAACATTTGAATGTCATGAAAACTTTTAAAAACATTTATACAAAATACTTACTTTTTTGGGGTAGTGATCAATTCGAGCTCAGTTTTACCACATTACGCACCATTTTTTCGCAACGCACTCTAAAGTTTTTAGCTCACCGATATTACATTATCATATTTATTAAGGGTATATGAAAAATAAAACAAGTTTTTAGCAAATAATGTACACAAATGTTCTTATAGAAACTAATAGTTGTTTTATTTCTTAAAACATTATTTAAATGTCTTGTGTTATCTTTTTCTTTTCTGTGCTAAGCTGTTTGTATATTAACGTGATATATTATTATATAACGTTATCTATTAGCTTCAACCATGATTTCTTTTACAATTTTAATTGGTTGAATGACATTTTAAAAATAATCGTTAACTATTTCCTTAAATTCTGGGTCTTCAGAAAAACAGGCTTATGGTATCTGAATCAAATACACATATATTGAAATATTTAAAACTTATTTTATAAGGTGAATTATTTGCCTTTGTTTACACATTACTTTGAATTAATTACTAAATTTGCTTTTGTGGGCAAAAAGCTTCACGTTTTCCCGGTCCACTAGACACTTTAAATGTCTCCTTTCTCAAATGGCGGGGCTGTTAACATTGCACACATCCAATCGATAATCCTGCTTTATTTTCCAATTTGTGTGATGAAATGACAGTTTGTGTTTATAAGTGTTATAATAAACCTGTTTCACAACTGTTTAGAAGAACAAGAACTAAAAATAACCAGAAGCAAGCTAATTATATTTAGAGAACACGTGGTATTTCTCTCATGTTAAATTTGCGTTCTATTGAAATACTGTGCATTTTGCGGTGCATTCAAATTGGAAATTAAAAATATAATGTTTTGAATATGCATGAGTAGTTTTATCGTAACTTATCGTTAAAGAGAAATAGAAGCAGTTACTCTGATGGAGAAATATTAAATTAATTGTCGTTAGCAAAATTTAACTACAGAGAAAAATAAGCCCATAAACCTATTAAACATTGAAGTCATTAATTCTTATAACTACTAAAAAACTGTGTATTTTGGATTTTTATTGCATGAAATACAATAAAAGATGAAATCCGTTAGGCGTATGGTGAGACAATCTGCGTGCTACGTTTCTACACAGCCATCTAACTGAAAAGCAGTACATTTATAATCCTTTCAAAAAATATATTTGCAAATTTCTGCTTTTGTTACAACCTCTCCCTTCTTTTTGTGGCAACTTACAACTTACTAACGCCCCTTCAGATACTCAGAACTTCAATTTAGAACATAGACTCTTCACTTTTCTGCGTTTAATATAAGTTGCTTGATTAGAAGTTTAAGGAAGTTTTAATGACTTTTCTACATAATTTTTAAATTAATTCACAAGATACATACTTACCTAATTTTAAACATTTATTTCAGCTTGGAAATAGTACTATAAAATGTAATATAAAAATGTTACGAGAACAATAACTTTTCTATAAAACCTTCCCACATACATTTTTTGATTAGTTCGCTAATCAAACTAGTAGTGCTAAAATAGCACATACTTTCTGGTCCCTTAGTAACAGATATGTAATAATATTACACCACATTTCTGTCTATATCAACACATCTTCGTCGATGAGCGCAGACAAAGCGCGCATTCAGTGATGGGTGCTGCCAATAATGGGTACAAATTTTCTTTCCAACTTTTCCTAAAAGCGCCATTTTTGCCATAAATGGAAGGTGGTACGTATATATTTAATTAATTTCAAGCAGAAAATAAGCAAAACTTTTTGAAGAGCTAATTTTGTACAACAGACGTTGTCTGAGGTAAAATCTCTATCTTCAATTTTGTAGTTTTGAATTCTTTTAGATTTTCAAAAAAACAGAGCGTTTGACCACTACCATATTTTTATAGACTCTTATTACATAAGTGACGAATATTTAAAGAAAAAAATTGAGCGGTGTTTGAAAAAATGTTTTCTAAATTTCAATCGCAAAATACGCAAAAACTTCTCATATTTAAATAATTGTACATGACATTTTTTGAAGAGCTAATTTCGTGCAACCGTCTTTGTCTAAGACAAAAATCTCTACCTCCAATTTTGAAGCTTTAAATTCCTCCCCCCCAATTTTCGAACAAGCGCGTACAATTTCACAAAAATGTACTTTGGGCGGCGGTAGGTGGAAGCTGGGCAGCTGGCATGAGTATGTAAATGAATAACTAGCCGTGACGAAAGTAAATTATATTTGTTTTCTTAGCTGAAATGAGATGCAACAGTAATACCTCCACTTTTGTTTTCATCTCAATTTTGAAAACAATCTATTATTGCATGAAATGTTTCTCTGTTCTTATCCTGACAGATCCATTCCACTGGTTTCCATTGCTAATTCATAACACAGGGGTTCATAACTTCAAAGTTGACTGGCTTCATACCTCAAGTGGTTTGAGAAACTTGTATACCGAGAGATGTGATTTCATTCTCTTCCGAGAATCAATTTATTCAACATTCAAACAACTAGGGATCGGGTCTTTATGCAAAGACGTGTTGCTTCTGCTTAGAAAAATTTTTTTTGTAGAAGTCGGCACCTTGGTTACCTTCCCGAATGGAAGACCCTAGATTTTTATTTCGAAGTTTTATTTTGCATATTTTTGTTTATTTCAGATATACTGCATAAAATCGCACATTTCATGGTTATGCTAGATTGTGTTGCATATTTTACGATCATTATTGAATAAAATTGCAAAGATTATTTATTTATTTATTTATTTTACTCGTTTGGACTGTGTCTTATCTAGGCGAAAATCTGATAGTGATTAGTAAGTTATTCAGATTATGACTTCTCCTCCATGAATTTAGTTTACTTTTATCTCCTTGCGTTTACTACATTGCAAAGTAACAATTCTGAGCACTGAGTAATGATGATGTAAACAAACTCGCAGCCCTGGTTTCTGCTTCTCAAAGAGAAACACGATCAAATCATATTTTTTGTACATCGATTTTACATTCGCTACTTATCTACTACTCTCTAACACTTCTCTTTCGCATTTCGCCTTGAGCGTCGAATAGTTGTTGTGTAAAAATTATGAACAGTTAAGTTTATTATCGGCACTAAATCTGTTAATTTAGCTAGTAGAACACTAAGTATTTTCTGCGACGAGTGATGGGTCCGTTAAATTGAACGTCTCAACGGTGGCATATTTAATGGTTTTGAATTTGTGCTTTAAAGTTTATTTCATAAGTTGAAGACAAATTCAGTTAATATTGTTTGCTATATTTACCGTAAAGTTAAGTCTACTGATTGTATTCAATAGTTGCAGCTTAAGCGGTCTGCATTCACATTACCACGTTGCCAAATTTCGTAAATACTAATTCTAATCGATGTTGTAGATATTACAATTTAAAAAAAATTTGTGAATAAACACTAGTCCTACAGTTTCAAAATATTCAGTTTGTCGCTTGTTGCTGTTGTCTGAGTTTATTATATTTATATCAAACTTTATCACGTACATAAAAACGCAATAATATTGAAACATCTTGGAAAGTGAAATTCCTATTGCATTGCTTAAAAATGCTCACTTACTCTGATATTCCTGTTCACCCTGTCTGACAAGAAATCATCAATAATCCTCCATCATTGCAGGATCCTTATGTCCTTGGTATCTTCTCTCCACTATAGCATTATTTTGATGAAACTCTTCACCATGTTCATTACCAAAAATCTGCGGGAAAAATTAAGATAGGAGAGAATGAAACTAATTTGCAGAGACATTCTACGCCTCATAATTTTGTAGCCTTCTAACCATGTATGTAATCAATGTTTTATAATTGTCTTCTTTCTGTGTCCCGAGAAACGCATCCACAGCTTTCTTACAAGAATGTCAAGCTGCTAAGACAATGTCTCGCAATTTTTATTTCCAAATTTCATCCAACATGTGCTTTATGATTTACGTGCTGATGACCTTCCTTCCTTCGATTTTGCATTTCTCATCCGTGGAATAATTCACTGTTTTGAAACTATATTTTGAAGAATCTATAAACAACTGCGATTCATCTGGATTATAGATTCAGTCATTAGCCTCCTTATGTTTGCCCCCCCCCCAAAAAAAGTTTCGGTCACTGGTGTGTAGTAGAAAAATACGCGTGTGCACGTGACTTGGTTAGAAACAACCACTTAGACCTCATAATTGAAAGCGACTACCAGACACGAGGATAAAGCCGACAGTCTTCGAATGCAGTAGTCAAAAAAACATAGCCTAAGAAAAGAACCTAATTTCGTTGATTTTTCATGTTGGTAGCATAGATGAAGTAAATAAATATTTTATTTTTAAATATGTTTTGTGCTTATTGATTCTACACATCTGACGAGGGCATTTTGAATGTATTTGCATTAGTAGTAAAATACGGCATGATGCGGTATAAAGATATGATGTATTTAAAAATTTGTGACATGGTATGACATTTTTATTGTGAAATTCGTAATCTACATAAAAAATTGAGCCCGCTGCATAATCTATCTTCCTGGAGTTAAAAATCTTGTTTCTCTAATGTGTAAATAATTAAATTATTATTTGCGTAATATAATATGAATATCTATATTTCTGTTTCTTTATAAAGGCATATCAAGGTCAAATACGAAAAGAGGAGAGTGAAAGCAGTCTACAATAAGAAACTTCGTCACCACAGTGTTGACAAAGCGAACATCCTTCCCAACGGGGCTGGTGGCCGCAGCCAATTGCTTACCACGTGCTAGCCGCGTCAGTATGTGACAAACTTTAAGTGCCATTATAAATAACTCGAAATACAAGTACTTGAATCCTTGCGACTACTTCGCGCCAAAAGGAATGTAGAAAAGTTACAATAGAACAGTACATTTGCTCTATAAGGATATTCAAAACTCCAAAATATTGTATAATGTATTTCTGAACTTATTTTCCAAAATTGATGAAATAAGGAAGCGTTTATAAATTCTCGAACAATTTAAAGACTATTAATTGTGAGCATATGGTTAAACTCGTTTTTAATGTAATTAAAATAAGCCACATTTAACAATTACTATAGTACGAGTATGTTCCACTGTTTTTAGAAAGGAATTCTGCTATTTACCTTAATCTAAAAACGTAATGCACCTCATAATTATAAACGCTAATTTTTTAAAGGGATACATAAAAAATGAATGCTGCTGGACATTTTGTTTATTTACGCTCAATATTCTTTGCTTTTAAAAATACTTCTTCGAACTCAAAAATGTCTCCATCTTTGCTTCGCTAACTACTTTAAGAGCCTGAAGGAACGTCTGCGGCTTTTGATAGAACAATTTCAGAACGCACATCAAAACAGCCACGACGAACTACATTCCAACAATACAATGTAGTTTGTCTTCAGTGCAACGTAATGACAAAATGATGGCCGATGAACATTCATTTTATTAATTTTATACATTTATTTAAATGCAATGTATATATCATAAAACCCATGAACAATTGCAAGCAAGAAACTATCTGGGTCTCCCTACATTTCGTTTAAAGGACAAATCACAAAATTTGGTTTGTAGAAACCTAACATTTCTTTCCCTTGGTGCTTTTAAACATACCGATAAAAGGATCATTAACGCAAGAATCTTCGATCGCTATCCTTCATCCTGACAGTAGGCAACACGCCTGACAGCATGACCAGAACGACGGCAAGTACGCAGCATGGCATCAAGCTCCATCATGGCCAAGCGCGACAGGAAGAACTCATCATTGCTATCAGATAAGCAACTTGACCGTCCCTTGCGCCTCCGCCGGCTGCAGCGGCGGAGGTGACAGTGGAGGCGGTGACGGCCCGCTGCCGTGGAGCGGGAAGGGGTTAATTGGCGCTCCCCCGACGCACCCTTTCATTCCGTCCTCTCCCGCCCCTCTCCCTTCTCCCACCCATGCCGCCTGCCGGCGCCGCGCCGCGCCGTGTCGTGTCGGTGGGGCAACAGGTCTCCGAGTCCGCGCCCTTCCCTCGGTCGATAGACGGCGCTCAATCGCCGCTGCCGAAGGTAACCGAATTCTCCCGAAGTCACCCGAAGTCGAGTTGCTGCCCGCCGGAGTGGCAGACGGCGGCTGGACGCGCAACAAGTCGGGAGCTGCGTCTCTTCGGCAACGGAGGACCAAGGAGAGTGGCGCCTGAATTTATTTTTCAATAATTTTTTTCTATTTACAGTCACCTCTGGTTATAGTGAACTTTGGACACTAACATTTTTGGTTCGCTATATTCGCGGTTCACTATACCCGAGATTTACTATATCCGATGACGTCAAAATTAAGACTTTCTCCATAACGATTGATTTTATTAATATCAAGACACAGCAAAATACATTAAAAGCACTGAATACAAATTTTAAAATTTTTATTTGTTCTTAAAAACAATTATTTTCAATTGTTTGCTTCTTACTTTTTCATTAGTTCATAAGTAATTCCTTTCAATACTTGATTCTGCATTGTCCACTGTGTCTAGGTATCGTAATCCAGTCTTGACACCCTTCAATGCCTCGTGCACTGTTGGAACACCGCCCCACTGTGGGAAGGCCTTTTCACTCGCCTAATTACATTCGAGGTGCTTTCGCTGGCGGGATGACGCAACGGCTAGTGAAACCGATCGCTTTTCCGCGCGGGTGGCGGCTGTCGCCGGGCTGGTGGCAGTCGCGCGCTTCCTGTCGCCTACGTGGAACATCACGCGCTTTGTACCGTGGAATCTCAAGTAACTACAAGCTGGAAACTGTAACAAGCAATCGCGCGTCGCTGTCGTCAGTTGTCGCCAACGTTGGACACGGCCTTTGGTTCTAAAGTGAGAGTGGCATAAGATCATTAATGAGGTTCTCACTCCACTACCTGCACTTCAGCGGAGTCTTTTTCGATAATGACCTTTGGCCGACGATATTTGTTTCATGCTGCGTCGTGTTGGAGTTTGTGTCACATTCTCTTCCAGGAGGGAATTAATTTCCAGGACGTTGTATTTCCTAAGTTCACTATAGCCGAGGTTCAGGATCATTATAACCGAATGATTATTTGTGCTTATTGCTGTATATGCATATTTATAATGTAAGTCAAATGGTACCAGTGACTTAAGTTCACTATAACTGAGTTCACTATAACTGGAGTCGACACATAGTATAACAAAGGTTCGGTAATTCTGCAGAGAAAACCGGCAATTTTTGGCAGAAAAATACGTAGGTCCCAGATATTGAATATATGTACTATAATTCTTGATCCTACATTTTGTAAATTCGGGAGCGACACGTTCGGGAGCCAGAAATCCCGTTCTATGAGCCCTTGATACCAATAATTTCCTTCTTTAAAGTAGGTTTGCAGAGAGCAAATAAACCCTTCAAGAATCTAATAGCAACTTCAAAAATATCTCATTTTCTCATAACAAACTTAGCTCATGCGCCATGTATGCTCCCCATCTACAACCCAAGCTCCCCTCATGCTCTCCCCATGTTCCCCTGCATGGGTCCTGCATTTATCTCTCATTTTCTGCGCTGTTTCTCAAAACGTTTAACCTGAAATTAACCGAAAAAAGGAAATTCTGAAATATAATTTATTTTTTTGGTACGTAACGTTTCTCTAAACCTGAGTGTGGGTGACTGGAGTCGATCCCCCCCACTGGATGGAATTTGAAATGTTATATAGCTCGAAAAAACAAACAAAACGGAATCCTCAAAAATGTAATACAAAAACCAACATATCTAATTTTTGTGCAAAACAATCGTAAACTCTCAAATTGATCACATTTTGTATATTATTGAAAAGTGAATGCACGTTCACTATCTCTGTTGAATCCCAACTTCTAAAACATTTTCATGATTCTGAAATCCTGAGATAGAGAATAGGGGTACCCTTTTAAAAAAACATTGATTTTCTTTACAAAATTCAAATATTATCAGCAGAGAGTTCAGAACATTTCCTCGAAATCATCAAAAATACTCTTCTTGACTCTCCAACCTACGGACCGCGGGTCGGATCTATTTCTCATAGCGATTTACAGGGACCAAGCAAACAAATCTCAAATTTTAGATGTTGCGCATACATAAATTCTTGAAAAAAATATGCAAACAACTGAAATGACTTTGTTTGATAAGTTTGTGATAGCTAGTTTTCTTGAAATCCCTTGATCCGCTTTGAGAAAAAGTTGGTGATCCATAAAATAATAGGAACATATAGGAAACGTACTATGCCTCTGAAGTTCTCCAAATCGTACAACACCATATTTTATAATATTATTGGGAAAAATTGATTGACAAAGCACTTGATAAAAAATTAAAAGTTTTAAATTGTAGTTCTGATTGACTACGTTTTTAACTATTTGAAATAACCTACAACGTACATAATTTTGTTTTGTTTCGTACTTGGCAGATTTTTCAAAAGCTATTATTAGGTACAGGAGAAATTGTGACTAACCGTATTAATTAATTAAAAATAATTTTTCTGATTTTGAATTTTATACGATTTCTTACAGACCTCACTCCTTATGCATCAAAATTTAATGCTATAAATTAGTGTTTATTACAAACTGTATGTTAAGAATAAGGTCAAACAATAGGGCAATTCAAATTCATATAAGAGGCCTAAATCAAATTTTAATTTTAAGTAGGTTATACGCACAAAAATAGTTTTTAAAACCAGTGATTATTCTTTTACGATTATTAAAATTAACGTCACTTGGATAATTCAAATTCATGTAATTATTTTCTTCAATATCTAGAATATATTTAATTAAATGTAATTCAAGATTTTTAAACCGTAAGCAGATGTGCAGATGAGTCAACTACTGCACGCGATTCGCAATGGGGTTCTAATAATTCCTCCAAAGAAATTGAACAGAACAAAATTATTTTGAAAAAGAAAAAAAATATCAACGATAAATATTCTGTTTATTCAAGTTATGTCGTGAAGTTTTAATTATACAATAATTTATTACTGTTGAAAATGACTATTAAAACATATAACAGTTTGAATCATTCAATCGCGTGTACTCAGATACTGCAGGTTCGCTTAAATCCTTCTCAAAGCAAGAAATGTCAAAGTTAATATTTGTTTAAAAAATCTCTTCCGTTGTAGCAAGGTATGTAATTGAGATGGGAGCAAAGTTATTTCATATTTAACTGCCATTTGAATTTCTCTTTTTAAGATTTGACTTTTTAATGAGTTTTTGATGAACATACATTGTATGAACCCTTCATTAGCATGATATTCGTTCTTTGTTGTTGAAATGGTATACGTTTCAGCGATTCATTTTTAACGAACATACAGAATGATTATGAAGCCCGAAAAATATTAATAAGCCAAATTAAACGATTTGTCACATCAAATAAATTATCATTCGAATAAAAAACGAGACCATCTAGTTGTTTGTAATGACCACCAGCTTGTAGTCGTGTGAACTAACATCAGCAGTAAGTCAATGCCTCAATGGCAGTCTGAGCTTTGAAGATAGTACTTTCTGAGAAGTTTACAATTGAGTAAATGCGTCAAAGTGATGTGAAAATGTGATACTATGAATCATTTTATGCAGCAATCTACCACCTAATCTACTTTTTTCTCATTTTATCTAATCTATGGGACTACTAGATTTTTTAATATTGTGTTACATTAATTTTTCTACCTTTTTGCTGTATAATAATTTTAAACAAATGTGGTGATGTGAATTCCAATAATATCAAATCAATAAAGAGGCTTTTGGTTCAGAAATTGATGCCACAAAAAATACTTGCTTACAATAAAGACACGAATATTTTTCTTTAATACTGCACTATCTAATGATACAACATCTTCATTCATCTCAAATTCTCGGCCGTCGAAATTCAAACTCTTTTCATTTGTGGTAACAATCCTCATAAGTAATTGCAACACTCTAAGGCTTGTTTCGTTGTTAGCTTTGTATATCGTAATACCCTATTAGATAAATCATACGTTTTTCACAACCGCAGAGAATCAGGCAACATTACGTGAACATGAATCTGTTTTTGAAGAAGTGCAGCATTTAAATTCTAACAAATTCTGAGTCGTAGTTGTTTTCACACAACAAATTTGAGCAAGAAAAGAAACAGAATTTTAAAACGTTGCTCATTTTATGTGTAAATCACACAATATTATCATCCTCGGGTCTAAGGATTGTTGAACAACTAAAAAATAAGAGTTTCTGTATTTATTGTGAATTTTTACTTGTCTATAGATTGCGATCAAGCCGTACTTGAGTAAAAAGTTGTATCAAAACGTATACTACCTAAAGAATGATCATTTATTTTTAATCCTATGTGTAGTAATCGGTTAACTTGTATGTATTCTGGGACCCTTATTCTCCATTCGAAGAATATCTAAGTAAGTAATGTGTCATTGGACGTGTTCTGGTCTATTGGAAAGGGGCTTGATCATTTTTACTCAGATCGTTCCAGAATAAACTGAAGAGTATTAACAAAATACATAAAAATTGTTTATTAAATGGTTTAAGTAACCAAAATTCATTTTTGGGGTGAAGATAAGGCACCTAGAGAAGTGACTGTAGTCCATTCAAGTCACCTCTTCAGCATCACTCCACCGTTAACAAAATAACCCATCCATCACCACCACATTACTCACCTCAATAAAATAAACTTATAACTTTATTTTTAATAAAGTAGTCTACCTTCCGCATAAAAACCTCGAGAAAATACCCATTCTCTTTCAATGAAGATGAAAATAAAATAAAAACCAATCTATTCAATTAATAAAAAAAAGCCCCTCCCCGTCAATGAAAATAAGTTTTCATTCCCACCACTGCATCCTCTCTCGGTCTTCAATACTTGCGAAGAAAGGGAAAGATTGAAGAAAAGTTTCTAGTTTAAAAAATCAAAATTGGAAGAACCCAATAGTGGGTAGACCACAGAGAAAGAAAATCACCTTCTCTCGAAAAGGATTAATCAATTCGAATTATTATTAAATGGATCCTTCAAGAACATTCTGTAATAAATCTACAAAAAAAACTATTTTGAATACTTCCAAAGCATCTAGAGTTGTGAAGTGATCTGAATTTCTAAACTGCCCTTTCGACATAACGAGAATCATAAGATTAGATTCATGGAATTGACGTTCATTAAATCAATTTTTTAAAAGTAGAACTTATGTAGTACACCCTCGGTTAATCCGGCTCCCCGGTTAATACCAAGTGCTTTGCTTTTGTGACCATGCATACACTGACATGATCACCAGCATTATGTGTCGTGTCATAGTTGACCAGTTTGTTGTTATGATGCGAATTGGCTTCAGAGACATTAGCTAAGGAAGCTCTTGATGTCGATTGCCAATACATGGAACGGAATGAAAACTTCTTACACCAATGGATATATTTTTCGTCATAAAATGGTGAACTATTGCAACTGAGTCGAGACTCGTCTCCCCCACTCCCGAAAAATTAGACCGCTTTTTTCACTGAAAGATTTGTTTTTGAATTTTATTTCATTTTATTGGTTTCTATAGTTGATGTTATATCTTATTTGAATATAATAGATAATTACCAATGCTACAAATGGTCGATAAGATAAATTTTTCCCAAAAGACAAAAATGTAAAAAACAGTTCACTCGATACAAAAAATACACCTGCTCGACACATTATCTTCTTTGTTTACCTATGTTGGACGATCCAGACAACTGGATTTTCCTTTTTTAATTAACTTCGATAGCAGAAATATTTTTTAACAAGAAATTGCCCACAATAGGCACTATTCTAGTATTTAATATCAGGAAAACGAAAGAGTCATGTGACTAAAATATTAACGAATAAACCTTAAATACTTCAAGGTTTAAACATTTTGCTCACAGCTCCATGCGACATTCAAACTTCCCCTCCTTTTACTCGGTCCGGATGTCATTTTTATTGTCATCACGAGCGTCGACTGCACTTGTTAACTGGTGGAATGCATTCCCTGAGGTTCGTTCGGCAGTTTGAAAAGGGCGTGCATATTGAGTTTTGAGCTAATTTTACTGTTTAATCTAGGGCGAATTTCGTGCCAATTTTCTCGCAATAACTCGCCCCTGCACTTGAACAGCTTCCGAATGGCAACGATTCGCCCGCGGCGCCGCGCCCGAGGCGTCGGCTGCCGGCAGAGGACGACGCTTCCTCGATCTGTATGCGCGAACACTTCAGTGCGGAGGTTGATTGTGCACGCGAAAGAAGCACTTCTGTGTTTATGGGCAGCCTCTGGATTCTGTTATACGAATACTATGTAAAGTACAGGTGAAGGAACTACCGCATAATTGGAAAATGTTAAAGTTTTATGGTAGAGAAATTGCCAGTAATCCACATGACTGATATAATGAAAATACAAAATGGATTTCTATTGCCGATTTATTTCGAAATACTACGTGAACCCTCTGATCAAAAACTGGAAATATTGAAGTGAAATTGCAAAGCACTCGTCAAAGCGTGTTTTTCCTTGGAAAGTACGAAATTTCCTAGAATTTTCTGAAGGAAAATTCCCGTTTTTAGTTCACTTCTAATGTAAAAGATATATTTCTTTTTTTCATTGTACTTGAGAACGAAAATATTCCTGGAAGAGCTTGATATCAACCAAATGTAACAAATAGGATTTCCAGAGCAACTATACAAAGAGTTTATAACATACAAGTGCTAGAAAATTGCCTCAAAAGAAGAATATGGATAGAAGATTTCTTTTTTAGGTTGATTGCTCTAGGAAAAGACGCGATAATCACTCCGTATTCGCATACAGAAATATTAGGTGAAAAAATGTATTGCGCCATAGCTGGAAAAGATTAACGTTTTGTATTTGAGAAATTGGCAGTGAACAATCTCACTATTATAATATGTGATTACTTCGCACAAAAGGAAGTACTGGAGAAATGTTACAACCAAAAAGTACTACATTCGAAACAGATGAAATGAGGGAGGTTTACAAATTCTGGAAGAATACACTATCTATTCTTTGTGAACACAGATTGAAACATGTTTCTGAAAATGTAATTGAATTGAATCGTTACCTACATCTTTACATGCATAGAGATGTAGAGAACAATTATAGGATTTCCAGCTTACAACCTTAGCCCAGAACGTAATTCACAATAATCGCTAAATCGTATTTAAAAAGAACTTCTGCCAGACTGTTGCTACACAATTGCGACACACAATGAAACCGAAGACTGAACCTGATAGTTGCTTTAAAAAGATTCGCTTATGGCAGGGACTGATGTGTACGAAACTTTATCTCTCAAATTAAAACATACGTTTATTTTTCATGAGAAAATTATTAATAGCAAATATTTATTGTTGTGCGACGTCTTCCTTGAAGCCTGGCTCCCTTGTGAGGACAGCTGTATAGTAAGAACTGACGCGCTGAATATGAGAATTACGTTCAAATGATAAAAAAGAGAATATACAATCAAATATTGGGATTTTTAGTCATGATTGTGAATGTTTAATTGTTTTTGGAGTTTTACAGAGAATCTGGGTATCTATAAAAACCTTAGAGACCTCACCCAAAGTCGGAGGCTGCTTAGTTATATTTCATTTTCTGCTCGCTTTAAAATCTGCTTTATAGATGTATTCTTTGTGAGTAAATTTTTTGTTTAATTTATTTTAATTTGAATTTAATTCATTTTTTATCAGAAAAATCAAAATAATGAATAAACATTTTGAAGTGCGCAGATTATACTTCTCTATTTTTCCTCACACAGTTGTTACTTTTTCTGACGAAAATAAATCAAGGAAATAAAATAAAATACTCAACCAACTGTCGACCGAGATTTTCAGTGCCACGTGCGCCAGCGGTCGTGGCACAAATTATCGTGCCCGTTTAACCGTTACATTCCATTCGTCAGAAAAATTTGTTTCAGCTTTCACCAAAAGCTGAGCCCCAAAAGGGCAGTTCCGCAACGAAATTGGAAAATTAATTTCATAATTCTCTTTCCTCACATTTTCAAAGTTGACTAGCGTGTACGTGCTCCGATGTATCATGTCTTTTTTCTCCAAATGGAAGGTTAATAATAGGGTGAGAGTCAGATGTTTTAATTTTTTGGGCATTACGTAGTTTTGTTGGGAGTCAAAAATGCGATGTACACATTTTGATTAAGCTTAAAAGTCTTTCAGGTGTCAATAGTACAAGAGAAAGTACGATTTGAAAGGGAACCGAATGAAAAAACATTTAGAACAATGAAATTCATTTATCTTTCAATACTATTTTTGTATATTCAACATTTCATGCTGTAAATTACAGCATGTAAGCGCGTGTAAATTAAAGCATGCTCTATATAATGAGCTGAAAATGTTTAATTAGTATAATTGCTGAAAAATGCTTTGTATTGCTCTGCTGTTTGTCGTTCTTTTGTTTTATCCCATTGAAAAGTGTGTTTATATTCAATTAAATCGATAAATATATTTCAGTCGGCAAAAATTGTATTGGAAACTATTTATCTGCAACAGCAACAATGCTGCGGAATAAAACCACAAAAAATAGTTTTCCTAAAAATACTTACACTGCCCAAGATCCATAAATAAAATTCTATCGCGTAACACTACAAAAAATAAATATTTTATCAAAATGTTTTTTCATAAATACTGCTATAATATAAAACAATCTATACGGATACACTGCGCAACACTTCTTTTAATGCCAATGGCATAATATTAATTTTGGAGAAAATCGACTGAATGGTTTGGTGCTACCGGTGACCACACACAGACGGACCGGCAGAGAGACAGATGTTTTGCCGTCAATCGATTTCTCAAACCACAAAACGGAGATTCTGGCTAAACCACGTGTTAGAGAAAGTAATGTACTACATATAGGAATGGAATATAACAACTTTTTCGGTACCATAGACTAGAAATAAACGTTTTGCTGACGCAAATCCACCATTCACTGGCGCACTTACTCTTCTTATGAAGTAACTTCATAAGGGCGAGAAAGTAAAAACGTACGCTGGTGTGGCTCAGCATTGGACGTTGGATTTAGAATGATTATTCCACTCGCGAATTTAAAACCAGTAGTATTTAACAACACGTACAAAAGGCACCAATCAGAGCGGTGTATCTCAAAAAGATTATCGCTTTTTCTATACGATTTTCCTTGCCGCTTCTCCTTTCTGGGCAATCATAAACTGTGACCCATCTACACTATGTGATCAAGACGCGTCCAAAATGGTGTTATGGTGGGGTCGTGTTTTCATGGAAGGGGCTTGCACCCCTTGTTGTTTTGTGCGACACTATCACGGCACAGGCATACGTGGATGTTTTAAACACCTTGCTTCCTGTTGAAGAGTAATTCGGGGACGGCTGTTGCATATTTCAACTCGATCGAGTATCTGTTCATACTGTACTGGCTGTGGCGGAGTGGTTACACGACAATAACATCCCTGTAATGGACTTGTTAACTTGGTGCCAAGCGGCACCGACCTGTGTCCATCAATACCGCTGCTCAGTGCAGCACTCCGTGAAGAATGGGCTTCCTTTCACCAAGAAACCTCCCAGCACCTGATTGAAAGCATGCCTGCGACAGTGGAAGATGTCATCAAGGCTATGGATGCGCCAGCGTTACTAATGGACGAACTTTTCAGCCACGTGTCCGGATATTTTTGATCACATGGTATATCTCAGAAGGCGGTATACATAGATCATGCCATGTCGATGTCTCATCAACCGCCAATGTATATAATATAACTTCTTTGATTTCAACATATTTTCAACATTTGGTCCATTTTGGAACTCTGATGGACATAATTTCACCCGTGGAATAGTCCTATTAAATACCACTCGTGATTTGGAAATTCTCTGATAAATCCCCTCCTCTGATAAATCCCCGGGAATTTATCGACAATTTCCAAAGCATTCGTGATATTACCTACGATATAGGCAGAAATGCGTAGAGAAATGTTAACCAAAGTTACGCGATAGAGATAAATTTAGAAATAATCGGAAATATAAAAAGTCGAAATTAATTTTTTGATTTCAAATAATGTAATTTTATCTATCGGCAGATTTTTGAAATTAATATTTCAAGGTCGTTTTTAACAACAAAGGTCATTAGCGACCACAACTAAGAATATATTATATTATCTTACTTAAGTTCAGTGTTTCAGTATTTCTAGTGACTTCGGTATTTTAGCTCACCCGTCTGAATAGCTAATCAATTTATATAATGTGTCAAATTTTATTAAGTTTCTTTCCTTAGAAATACTGGGCCATTGTAGAATAAAGTGTTGGGTAGATATTGTTGTCCACATTTAGGGCATGGCTCGGGGTCTGAATATTTGAACAAGTAACACTATTTCAAATTAAAATGTGCAATTCGCAGCCTAATGATATAACTTGCTTTTTTCTTTTAAGGCAGAAGTGATCAAGTGCGGAATTCTTAACTAGAGTAGTTTTGAAGGTTTTAATGTCCATTGTAAGTTTCAATATTTGAAACATGATTCCTTAAAGAGCTTTTCAATGTATTGTGTTGTACCACGAATTTAAGAATCAAACCTTGAAAATAATGTTGCCATTTTGGCGGATTTATCAGCTTCCTAGCGATTGCTCTATGGGATGGAATTCAAACAAATTCAATTATCTAAAGTTTAAAATAATAAATTACGTAAATTTCAAAATGGGTAGCAATTGTAATGAAAGTACTAGCACAAGTCAGAGGGTTGCACATGTAGTGTGTAGCGATGCATGTTATCTCATTGCTTTGGTGACAAAGAATAGAAGATTCAAAAAAGTCAGTCTCAGCGTAAGAGTCCAGACAAATGGAGATTTTGTAGATAACAGGAGATAAATCCATTACAGAGACTCAGCAATTGTTTGCAGTGTTTCACATAACAAAATCTACTACTTCCAGCAACACTGATTAATCTGGTTATATTCTGTCAAACATTTACTTCCATCATGTTTTCCCCTGTAAATAATACATTATTGCGAAAATGATAAATAAAATGCAAGGTTGTATGGCTGAGGACCATATAAAAATATTGCTCTCTACGGAATATTCCATACTCATTGTTGCTGACGAAGTGTCAAGTCTCTCAATGAAGTCATAAGAACTTGCAACAATGTGTCGAAAGAGCATTTAATTTGTTGTAACAAATTTTAACGACGTGTATGCAACCACCTAACATATCACCAATACAATGGCACATTGGATATTCCTGATGTGACAAATACTATGGTCATTATTCCCACAGTGCATGTTACATCTCGAAAGGCGGCGGTGTTCCCCCTTTGCTGTGGCCTGAGATCCGACGGCGACCTACACATTGTCTGGGGGATTGCTTTCTCAAGTTGCCTGCCTCAATGGGGAACCGCCCCAGATGGGGGATGCACCATTTCCCAATGGATTGCTGAATATTGCTTCCGGGCGCGTCAACAGCTAAGCCACTGCTCTCGTGTGTGTAGAGTATATTTTTCGTAGGGTCGTGGTGGTGGTGGCGGTGGCGGTGGCGGTGATTTTCCTGCGCTAGATGAAGAGATCTGAGGTTGGCCTACATGTCGACTACCGGGTTTTCTCGAACCAGGTATCTCCTAAGCCGGGACAAGCATTAAGGTCCCGATACGCGTGTAGATCTTATAAGTGTAAGTGTGTGTAAATAAGAATTCAGGATATAACAAGGAAGAGGAAGGAATGATACCTTGCTGTTCATGACTTGTTTGTTGGAGTAATGTCCTACTCCAGCATTCAGGTGGAGTTGATAGATGAAACCACGGAAAGCTACCAATCCGAGCAGCTAGCTATCTAGCTAGTGTCGAAAATCCAGCCGTCGTGGAGGCTCGAATCCTAGGACCTCCAGGTCATGGGTATTGCAGTAAGATCAGTTGATGCTCTGAGACACACATGCTTCTTGTTCCCTACATGTGTGGTTAAAATAGTGTTTACATGTTAATGTGTGTATGTTACACTAATGCAGTGGGTCGCCTGTTTGTTTGGATGCTGCCCTGGCTGTTGGCTGGCGCTCTTCAGAGAAGCTAAGGAAATCTCTCGAACAAAGCAGCCAGGTTCTAAAGTGTACCCGAGGGGGGTCTTATGGGACATTAACAAGTAAACACTATTTTAACCACACATGTAGGGAACAGGAAGCTTATGTGTCTTACATAAATAAACATCCCCCGTTTTTAACATTTCAAAACTGTTTTAAATCCTAATTGACATATTTTTTCATAACGCCAATTACATTAGTAAAATAATACCTCGAATAAATAACACATTCATTACAAATTGTGGTGAATATCTTTATAATACATTGTTTTTTGTTGGAAGGAATACGTTCGGCTGTTGGATCAGACACAGCAGATCGCGCTGCAGCGGTGTCACGTGCATCGGATTGCCGTATCATATTGTGCTCAGAAAATTTGCGATCCGGTTGTTTATCTGTTTTTTTCTTGCCTATGTTTAGTTGTGTTTTGTTTTTGAGATTCATGGTTTTAATTACGTCGAAGTTAAAAGAAATTTCTTTTATTTTGCGTCATTTTGGGTTTTAGGATGATATAAATTTATTATTTACAATTTTAAAAATTTAATTTATTTTTCTTTGCAAATTTAGTTTAGCATGCATGATCCTCTTACAGTACAGCACAAAAGTGGTAAAAAAAGGTTATTAATGTTTATAAAAATTGAAATATAATTATATTTTCTAACGAGATTCGTACTAATTTGCTACCGCGAGATGACTCTCTCGGCGCGAGGCAGCTCGGCTTCCCGTCAATAAAATCAGTTGCCCGTCGCCGCCCGGCTTATTTCTTAGTCGAAGAAATATTTTGTTCGGTAATCAAAACTTACTATTTATCTAATGTTAAAAAGAAAACAAGCGCCTTAGTCGTTTTGCAACTGCATGTAGTGGGCTTCAATTTTGGATATTGTATTGAAATAGTGGTGCACTATGAAATTAAAATTTCTTCCCGATTTCGTATGACATTTTGAAGTAAAAAAGGATGTGAAAAGCTAAATAGAAATGTTTCCTGTGTGTTGGAGTGTCACAAGAATAGATTGGATTTGAGGAAAGGGAAGAAAATGTTTCATAAAATTAGAAAGGTTTGATACAAACTATTTTAGCACTAAACTAGCGCTTTGTCCCATTGCGGGATTCGTTGTCACCATCGCGCGTTTAACATTCGATTCATACAGTACAGCAGATAGGCGCCTCGTTTGATATAACTGTCGCCATACTTTATCTTAACGTCGGATGTGCCACAGAATTATTGTTCAGGCAGCGACTCAATTCGATCTAACCACACCGTCTTCCGACCTTCCGATGCTTCGGCTGTGACGATGTCAGCGCCGAGCTACCGCAGCCGGTCTGGCCGTGCAGCAGAGCGGGCTGAGGCGGTGAGGCGGGGGCCGGGCAGTGGCTGCGTGACCGGAGAGGACAATTTGGGCGGAAGTCGTCCTCGGCCGGGATGTGGATTAGAGGAGTCGGCGCCCGCGCTGACGCTTTGACAAGGGGGCGCACTTTGATCAACTCTTCCCCAAGTCTCCCTTCCGCCTGCGGGAAGATGCTCCGTTGGAACGAGATACCCACCGATCGAAAACATCGGTGGAAGGCGATAGTTTTTACCTACTGATGTTACCTATTATCATTTTACATGGAACTTTTATGGATTTATAAAATATATCTATATATTTAAAACCTTAATGGTTTTCGTTAGAAAGAAATTTGAAGATTCCTCTCATCCGAATGTAGTAAAAACGACCAGGAAGAAATGAATAAACAGAGGATGAAAATAAGAGGAGAAGAAATGGAGGAATAAGAGGAAGAAGGAGAGGAAGAAGGAGAGGAAGAAGGAGAAAGAAAAGAAAAACAAGGAGAAGGAGAAGAAAAAGAAGCGAAAGGAGGAGAAAGAGACGGAGAAGAAAAAGAAGAGGAAAAGATGAAACAAAAGGATCAGGAAAAGAAACGAAAAGAGAAAAGCAACGAAAGAACCAGAATGAGAAGAAGAGAGCGAAGTAGAACAAAAGAAAGGAGAAAAGCGAAAGAAGAAGAGAAAAGAACGGAAATAAGAATAAGAGGTATCTAGACGTAGCACAACCCACAATAAGAGAAAGAAGAAGGGAACTGAGAAGACGAATAGGATAAAAATGGAATAACAAGAAGGGAAATAACAATAAAAAGAAAGACAAGAAAAGAAATGAGAAGAAAAAGAAAAAAGTACATACATTACTTGTAAAATACTCTCTCAATAAATGCCACTTTCAGTTCTGAATTTCCCAGACAAATCCACTCGCCATCACGTGACTCGTACTTGCATCGGAACAGGTCTTGTAATATTCACGTATGACATATGATTATTAGCATTATTTGTCAGCGATGACCCAAACTGCGCTTAAGCTGCTCTGTTGTATCGTTACACTCGCATAAGGCGCGCGCGGCGGCGAAGGGCAGAGGGCCAGAACACGTCGAAGGGCGACGCAAGAAGGCAGGGCACGCGCCCAGCCACCCAAGAAGGCCTGCGACCGAAGGGCAGCCGTCCAGAGAGCTCGCCCTCCCCCGAACACTTAGGGGCCTTCCTTTTGTTTCCCTTTGGCCCTGAGGGCGAGCGCATCGGGGCGGCAAAAGGGCCACGCGTCACCGCTCCGGACGCACCATTCGACAAAGGGCCGGACCGCGCCCGTGCCCGTGCCCGTGCCCGCGCCGCGCTGAATAGCCGAGCAGGGCAAGGGCTGCGACCTCCAGGGACTCCTGCGCGCATTTATTTATCGTTCGCTCCGCACGACATTTGCATAGACGGTTAACCTCGCGAATCCGCGTGCCGTTTCGCGATGTATGTGTCCATGAGGTATTTCCACTGAACCATGGGAGTTGCTCCTTACGCGGCTTATTCAAAGGGGCTCACCCTAACGCGGCCAATTGTCACGCGGCACACCTCAATGCGACTCATCCTAAGGCGGCTAATTCTAAGGCGGCTAATCCTACGGCGGCTAATCCTAAGTCGGCTAATCCTAAGGCGGCTATACCTAAGGCGGCTAATCCTAAGGCGGCTAATTATAAGGGGGCTAATCATAAGGCGGCTAATCATAAGGCGGCTAATCATAAGGCGGCCCATCCTAAGAAGGTCCATTGTAACTTGGCTCATTGTAAAGCGCTCATCCTAACGCGGCTCATCCTAAAACGACTAATCTAAAAATGGCTCATCCTATTGCGGCACACCCTATGTGTTCTAATACAAACCCATCTCGTCCTAATGCTGCTCATTGTAAAGTGGATCATCTTAGCATTGCATTCCGACGTTACTTAACGTAATGCGATGGTCGCCCTGGAATGTCGATTCTAGTTATCTTCTTTCCCCATGGCGGCGTATCGCAAGCGATATTTTACACGTGATATTCACATTCACAGTGCCGCCAATATTTCCAGATCAGGATGACGGGCAAACAAGATGTTAGAATGCTTAGGTATGAGACAATAATATTCAAAATGAAGTAACCTCACCTGCAGGAATGTGAGTACCGACTGACGAAACATTGTTATCCATGAATAAAATACATTTTACCAATGCACTCTTTCCGTTTTCATTAGCCGTGACGTAGTAATGTTTAGATTTGGGAAACAAATTTTGTGAAATTAAAGAAAGAAATGATTGTTCTCAAAATTGTTGAATCTTTTTTATGTTCACACCCACAGCTAAGTTTCTACTGATAGAGAGGAAATTATTGTACTTTTTATAGTGTCTTAAAAAGGAAACCGACCAATAGAATTCATATTCAGACAGTGAGACATACGAACACATAACTGAAATAAAAAATCTCTACTGAGCTGCTGTCCCCAATGACCATTATCCTCTATTACCCCTGTTACCCTTTCTATCTTCGTATTCTCCTCAATGCTGTGGTCTTGATAACAACACGGTGAAGAGAATCTGCGCAATCCAATGTCTCAATAAACTACATTACGAGTATATTACGCTAGATGAAACCAACACATTGTGCAGGTGATTGTATGTTTTGTTGTTTCTCCACTTCTGTACTATGTAATATCAAGTAACTTAGCTCCGAAGAAGGCCAAATATATGCCCTAAATTTTTAAACTGTAGCACCAAATACTTTTTTATCTACCCCTCCGATGCATTAATTTGTTCTCATTATTTGTGTTTTCGTAGAGACCCAGCTTTGTTGCTACCGAAAGAAAGAAACAGAGAAGAAACCGCGTTTCACGTAAGCGTTACAGGGAAGATAAAATCACCGCGTCATTTCCCCCACGCGGGCGTTTCACGCTGGTCTTTCCTCTAGTTTTTCTCCTTGGCCCGCGCGTATCGGCGAGGCCATTTCTCCTCCAAATCCCACCCGCGCCTCCCTTCCAGGGGCTTCCAGAAGCAATTTGTTACATCGGCGCTCTGCAGGGCGTGCGTTTTGTTCGTGTTTCATGCTTTTCGCGATACCTCGCAGAAGCGTCCCTGCATTGAAGCCACACGACGAGGAGAGAACGTTCGTAGTTTTCGTAGTAATGGACAGACCGCAATACTATAATAAGGCCGCGATAGAACAATTTTTCAAATGTTTTTTTTACTTTTAGACATCTTTAATAATGCTTTTTTACATTCCAGTCTTATAAATAACCTTTTTTGTTGCAAGATATCATTTATAAAATATCTTTTTCTGCCGTACCCATGACGTACTCGCAATGCATGGCACGAATAATCGCCATCACACATTAGCCGACCGCAGGGGGCATCGTGAGGTGGTGTCGATGAAATGAATCGCAGCGAGCGCATCGTGGACACTAAACCGTGCACCCACAGTTATTTCGCACGGATGACAAACAGCCGTGACGTCACATTGAAGTTGTTTTCAAAAATTAACTTTGATTCTCTTATGTATTTATAATGCTATTGCTCAAAAAAATAAAAAATGTAATTTGGTTATAATGTTGCTGTATTGCATTCATACAAATTTCGCTTTCACAACCTTTACTTATGCGTCAACATTCCACATTATAAAATAGTGACATAATATACTACATAAGACATAATATACAAAGCTCTAATAGACATATTAACAGCACATTTTATTTTTTATACTCAATTAAGAATTTTTGTTAAATTTGCGTCTGAGATGAATTTATTATGAATTGCTTTATAATTTTAGAAATTTAAAGTATCTATCAAAATCTTAATATAATATTATAATAATTACCAGTAAGAACATCAATCAGGCATGGATACAGGAAATTACAAAGAATGCCCACAAAGTACTACAGCAGATACTGCAATACAAGAAACATTCTAACAAGACATGACCATAAGACGTTAGAGAATTAATTAAGGTGAAGTTACCATCATTCACAATCAAAATTGGGGTACTATAAACAAATATGTACTGACAGACAAGGGCCATTTCAAACACAGCGACACGACAAAGGCAGAAAGAGAGATCGAATCAGAAATAAGAGACCAAGCAAACAAGGAGTGAGAAAGAGGCAAAGAAGTGAAGATTGGACATCTCAAGATACAGATCGACGGGATCGGGGGATTGGGCACATGGAACAAGCAACAAGGAAACGCTCTCAAAAAACTAGAACAGCACTCCTCCAGGGGATATGATGAGAGGAACGAATCACGAACAAACTAATTCAGAAGATACACCCAAAGCCCCGTCAAAGATAAAGGAAAAATTAACAATAGCCAAATACAACAAATCAAATAGAAACAAACATTGTACAATAAGTATTGCAACATACAATGTTCGATGACTACTATCCAATGAAAGAGAAGTTGAACTCGAAGAAGCTGTAGAGAAACGTAATTACCATGTAATAGGCCTTAATGCGTAGGTAGAATAGATTAATATATTATACAATAGCAAAATTGGGTTATTTTCTCATTCATAGGCACAACCACAGGTGAACAGGGCGTTTGATTAATAAGTCTCAACAGTTCAATTGACAAATAGTTGGTGTATCTGAAAGATTAGCAATACTGCCAAGAATAGGGAAGGTAAAAATAACAATTATTTGGGTATATGCGCAAACAGCATCTATTTCCACTGAAGAATTAAAAGACTTTTACGACCTACAAGACAACACATCAAACCAGTACAAAACTGAAAAGAATTTTGTTACTGGGGGACTTCAATGCCAAAGAGGGGGTAAGAGATCCTCACACTGTAGAATATACATGTGGCCTTCTTGACTTGGGTTTCTTTCAAGGAAAAGGGTTAGTAGAATTTGCAGTAGGGCAGCGACTTCAAATCATTAACACATTTTTCAAGATGAGAAAACACGGTAGGTGGACCTGGCAGTCCCCAGACTGCTATACAAATCGAAATGGATTCGTAGTAATCAACAATGTAGAAAGCGTTTCGAATATTAAAATAGTACATAACATCAAATTCGAATCATATCACAGGATGCTAAAATGCTAACTTCTATTAAGCGAAGACAGATATACATCGCAAGGGCCAACATTTTAGACACAAATATGATCCTTTTGCTGACAGACATATAATAAGAGAAATTTACAATACTAAGTAATTGGCAAATCAGCAACAATATTACAAGTCAACATACAAGACCAGTACAATAGTCTAGAAAGAAACATATCTTAACTTCAGTAGAGCTATGATTATCACTCCTGACAACCTGAGAATATTCAAGTTTAACCAAGACACTTTGGAATGACTAAAACGTGCAGCCTTTTAAATATCTACGAGAGTACAAAGATCCCGATAAGAAAGTGAAAAGAAAAATTTGCAAAAATCTTGGAGACTTCATCACTACCACATTAAACAGAATAATGGAAGATAATAAATCTATCAGACTAGTAAAGAAAGAACTTTCAATAGGAAAGCACTGGATGCTATCAGTTAAGAACAATGCAAAAATGAAAATAATATCAAGATGTTCCATTAACATACTAGCCATAGTGTACTATAAAAATTTATATGATATCATCAGTAAAAAGAAAGAAACAGATTTCACCAAAATACCTGATAACCAAGGTGAACAATTTCTACGAATAATTACTTCAGAATTGAGATGTGCCAATTTTATCTCAAAACAGGACGAACTTCCGGGGGAGATGGTCATCTTCAAAGAATATATAAAAGAAGGCCCCGACGAATTGCACCAGTAAATTGTAACAATATTCAATGATATCCTAACATCTGAAGGAATTCCTAAACAATGGTGTGTAAGTACCGGTACTCACATTCACAAGAAGGGAAAAGCAAGAGACAATCCCAGCTAGTACAGATCGACCAGTCTAATGTCAAATGTTTACAAGATCTTCTCCAAAACCTTAACGAAGTGATGGTCGATAATTCAAGACTAACAGCCACTAGGACAGACAGGCTTTCGAGCTGGCTTCAGTACAACAGATCACTTACAAACAATTAATCAGGTAATCGAAGAGGTGACTGAATTTTATCTTAAACTATATATTGCTATTGTTGATTTCCCTAAAGCTTTTGAAACTGTCCATCAAGAATGCGTATTTGAAGCTCTTAAAATACAAGAAATACCTAGCCAAACTTTACGCGAGAAGCAAGGCAAAAGTAAGAACTGACCGTGAAGAATTCCTCTTCCAAATAAAACGTGGAGTAAGAAAAGGAGATTCAATCTCTCCCAAATTATTTAACGGCCTCTTAGAAATGTGATTTCGTACTCAAATAAAAACCTAAAAACATACTATTGCCGAATAAAAAACCTCCTATTCCCAGACGACATTGTCTTATTGGCTACTTCAGCCAAAACATTTGAAAAAGCGCTGTCTGCCCTAAATAACTCTTGCACAAGAGTAGGTTCGAAAATTAAGTTTACAAAAAAAAAAAAAAAAAAAAAAAAAAAAAAAAAAAAAAAAAAAAAAAAAAAAAAAGTAATGACCGACGATCGACCGAATTCAGGTTCAGGAATCAAGTGTAGAATACATGCAACAATATACGTATATATTTATGTCAACTAATCGCATTCCTTAATCGTTCAGACAAGAAAATTAGAAGTACGACAATGTTATCATGGAAAAAATTATAGTCTTTCCTTTGTACTTTTGGAAAAACAAGTTGTCTAAAAATCAAAACGCTAACAATGGATTCGTGTACTTTGCCAGTATTGCTCTATGGATCTCAAACGTGCTATTTAAAAATAGCACAAGCAACATTGTTGCAACGCTGTCAACGTAAAATGGAAAGAAAGATATTACATGTTTTGCTGAAAGATAGAATACGCAGTACATACGTAAGAACAAAAACAAACGTCAAAGATGCAGTTTTTCAAGCCGACAGACAAAAATGGAGATGGAGAGGTCACGTTCTGAGACAGAAGCAATCGATATCTATCAGGGACCCAGTATTTGGGGGAAGGAATCCAGGCAGACCGCAGACCAGAGGGAACAACCGCCTACGGAAAGCAGATCGTCCACTTTGGTTTAGACTGGCACAAGACAGAGGCGGTTGGAGGCATCGGGAATGTGTACAGGGTTCCTCATTAACTAAATTGTACATAAAATTGGTAAAGTGTTTATTTGCGTTTAATGATATGTACATAGAATTATGACTTGCCATATTTAGTAATTTTTACTTAAGAATGCCAAATGTGTCTGAAAAATAGAAATGACTCTTCTGACCAAACCGTGGTGACGTCGTATGACCACGAAGACCTCCATGATCCTTAATGATGTCGCCTTCCGTAACGAAATAAATATGCGAGAAGGCAGAGTATTAAAAATATTTACGCATAGTACCACAGACAGAACATTTTTATTGGGCAGGTTATTGCTGGCTCTTAGTGTCTGCAAGACAAACGCGGCAGGAAGGAGAACAACGTAAAAAGTAAATTTAATAAAAGCGGACGCCATTTTTCCAAACGTTGGGAAGCTGAGTGCAAACAGAAGAGAACAGACACTCAAGAGATAGTTACTGTTGAAGTAGATATACGGGAGGAAACTATTCTGTAATAAATTCTAACATTACGCAGAATAGTGTTTTGCGAGCCACAGCCACTATACGTTGTTCGTTTTTTACCATAACTTACTGCTAATCACTTTCATCATTTGGGCATTAACTGTTTTGTTTTTTATGCTTTCTAATTATCAATCTAAAAATCAGCGATGGATGATTGGCAATACTTGATTACGTGTTTTTGACTAGATGTCGCATAATTGTTTTTGGAATATTATTTGTTTTATTTAGTGGTCGGGGTATTTCGTAGGCACACGTGGTCTAAAAGAAGATGGGGCAACTACTTTAATGGACACCCTCTTTTACTTACATTAGATTTATTTTACTAGAAAATAAGTAAAACACTATAAGGATAATAATGACAAATTAAATGAAAAAGTTCATACGCATAAATCATTTTATGTTGAGCATTTCCAGTATTGCCAATGGTTTGGAAACTCTCTTCACCTATATCTTAAAATATCCTTCCCTGAATTATGATAATAAAAAATAAGTAATCAGGAACTGAACATATTTACGGAAATAGTTTCAAAACGTACGATTGCGGGACCCCTTGCAACATGTACAGGGGTGGGAGCATGAGCCCCTATGTGCACGTCTATGAGGTATATTATCATGGCGGAATTCCATTATATCTCAGCTGCCTCCACTGCAAAGTTTACCGAAACACGTTGCTTGTCGAAGCGTGATTTTAACCCCTGGATCCCGTAATGAATCTCTCCGATGTCTCAATCGGTGTCCTTATTCCTCCGTCGACAAAATGGCGACTTCCGTTCCTCAAAACTATTCCCCAAGCGCAGAAATTTAATTTAGATTCTTTGCAGAGAACTTTCAAGCTTTGCAGGTACATCAAACTTCTGACGCCGCATTTTCCGCCATTTGCTTTAGTTCCTGGTCGTGACGAGTTTTACAACTCGCCGGCTCATTTCACGTAATGGCGGCCTCGCGACTTCACCCCTTCCCAGCGGGCGTCTCCGCTGGTGCTAAAAAGGTTGAAATTAAGAGAAACGACGGGTTCCCTCCTTTCTGACTGCAGGCCACCCCGCCTCTCTCGTTACTTGGAACCGGAAACAGGAAGTAAGCGGAGACTGTGCTGCCTGCGCTCGGTGGGCGTTTTAAGAACTAAACTTTCTGCCTTGCGGAGCCCGAGGGTTTCACGAATGCAGGTGAGCATTGGAGTTACTGTGCGGACACGGTAAGAATTTGTAACTTTGTGAGTGAATAAATAAGATGACCAAAAACAGTTTATCTATTAGGTAACGCGGCCACGTATCGCTTTATCCACAGGTCTAAATAAAGTTTCATTTATGGACCATAAAAAAGAATAAAAGTGAAAAGGAGATACGCAAGTTGTATCAAGAATGCCACAGGGGGACCGGAAACGCCTCGTGGTGCTGCAGAATGTCATGGAACTGGGCGACAACTGGGCTAGAACTGTTGCGACAAATCTCACGCTTAAGGTACAACCTTACCCTTCGCATCACTGCTGTAAGGTTAACCTTTTCAAAATGAACGCCGTTTGTAGCAAACAAAAGCTTGAGGGCATAAGATATTCCGCTTCTGAAGAAAATGCCAGTGGTCTAATAACAGGGATCACATGATGTTGATATTTTTAGATGGCACAGTAAAAAAAATAATTCGAATTTATCTGTTTATATATTTATATAAACATCATATTTAACTCTAAATTGACGTCTCGTATATTTTATCCCAAACTTAATGTTTCTTACAGGTATTCTCTAGTGAAAACAAGTGGAGCAAGTTTTCAACAGGACTCGTGTTTTCATTTTGAAACTCTTCATTGAGATAGCATCTCTGAAATTTTCTTTGCTTCTTTTCATCCTTCTCTTTATTGTGGAAAGAGTACGTTGTCTTTACTTTTGTGGACTCGGTGTTGTTCTTTTCCGTTTAGAAGAGAAACGAGAAGGAAACGTTGCTTTTGAAAGTTTACATTTACCAACTAGTACATCTACAATAGAGCTCAGGCTTTCCAATAGAACATTGAAAAGTACAAAATGGATGCAATTTTCTCGTAAAAAACACAGAAAAATAAATATTTTCCTCGCATTATGATTATCCTGAAATGACACTTCAACAATGACAATATGAAAAATGAGGACAGCAATACAACAAATTCTTGCTGACGTTAAAATAATAAAATGATAATTGAATAGGAAAGCTATCTTTCTGTGGTGAGCGAGTCAAGCTCGTGAGACGTTTTAATGGGCCTCCACACGTTCACTACCAACAACGAAACATCTCGTACTTCGGAATTTTCTAACAGTTGTCCAAATACTGTAATATTTGCGAAATAATTCAACTTACAACTTTTAAACAAAGAACGATTTTTCCAGTAAAGTCTTGAAAGTATATTCTATTTTAAGGACGTTTCGACCTCATTTGTGAGGTTCTCTTAATTTTCTTTAATTGTAGCTACAGTAGTGTATTATTTTAGCGTGGCCGCTGAAGATGGGATCAGAGCTGCCGGAGGAGTCCATTCCTCAACCAATTTGTTTAGGGGGGAGCGCGTCTCCTTCCAATCATGTGGTGACAGCCCTAATTCTGTTGTGAAAACATTGATCCTGACTTTTCGTACCAACGAGGTGCAAGCTTACCGTTGCTTTTCCTAGTATGAATATTGTGAGGCATTTGTACGAGATTAGTAGTGTTATTTTTAAGCAAA
Organism: Gryllus bimaculatus; assembly: GCA_017312745.1. Classification (NCBI taxonomy): domain Eukaryota; kingdom Metazoa; phylum Arthropoda; class Insecta; order Orthoptera; family Gryllidae; genus Gryllus; species Gryllus bimaculatus. Next base: position 1,648,024 of record BOPP01000142.1, read on the forward strand.
GAGCTAGATTATGGTGTGGCTGTCCCTATATTTTTAGCGCTTTCGGTGGAGGCTTGCCGAACGAGTGGTCGCCATGTTTTTTGAAGTCAAAACATACGAGGGGCGGTGTAATCGTCTGTAATCAGCGTCAAACCTAACGCTATACTGCGATTTTCGCAACTCAACCCCAATAAGCTGTTAAAAGTTTCATTAAATCGGAAGCTTAAACGTCACCATAGTGACGTCACTATAGTGATGTTTCAGCACCCGTTGGATGAAACCGACAACAGCTGAGACCCGCCAGGGGCAGAGTTGCATAAATCGCAGTATAGAATACTTTGTTTCTCAGAGGGCGCTGCTTTGACTGCAAAACGCATTACTTCAATTTGCTTCAAAGATGGAGGCACTTCAGCATCTCTATATAGTATATTCTAGCTCGTTGTTTTTAAGCGATTACTGTTATGTTATGTGCGTGACTTTTGAAATGCGTCCGGTTCAGAGCCAGTTGCAGAAGGAAGTCCGTGAAGCGAGTCGCGTGAAGTCGTTGCAAAATTAACGGCGAGAGAAGCAAAATAATTTGTTAAATATGTAAAAGCAGTTCTTGGCTGTTCATACGAATGTTTCGGAAATATGTATTTGTAGACGTAAGAAGGAAATTCATTCTATTGAAACTGGAAAATCGTGTTCATTTTCAACTCCATAAAAAGGGAGGAAGAATGTGGAATCTATTCTCGACGGTTGCAATGAGAGAGTGATTCGCCACGCACTGACTTAAAGCATCTCATAAAATGTATCTGAATAAATCTTTATTTTCACCAGAAACGGCGCAAACTATAGTAATGACAGTGACAGTGACGCATATTATGATAGTGAGGAAACGGATATCAGTGTCAGTGGAAAAAATGTAGCTGAGAGCAGAGCCAAGCCATCAGGTGAATTTGGTGTTTCTCGACAACCGAACGAAGTCACAAAAGCAAATTAATTTCCAAGGAAGTTGGATAGCACGTGAAGTGCGGTAGGCTAATGTTTTTGGCATGGACGTAAGCAAGCGAGCGCCGCCACCTGGCTCCCTCCCCACCACTTTGAGCTTCCCTTCTACTCCCGAATCCCAGCGGCCACCGTAGAAAAAAAAAAAGCTGTATACAACGGTCTTTTTCCACAATCAAATGGAAGTTACCTTCAACACCTTTAATGAGTTCATGTATCGGGAGATGTTTCTTGTTAGGTAGGGGACAGTGAAATCAGCACAAAGCTAACGATTTTTTCCTTCCGGGAGGGGCATGGGGTTGAGAACAATAGAAAGATTCTTAAGCCATTTATAACTAAAATAAAAAAAGGAATTGGAAGATTTCATGTTACTACCTTTAAGAATATCAGCAATGAAATTGTGAATTTTGTTAAACTTACTTCATATTTCCTTCTGAACTCATTTTGCCACCTTTTAATTTTTCTTTCATTCTTTTAAAAAAATCCGAATCTAAACTTTCTGGTAGTTTGATAAACAACTCGAATTCCTGGCCTACTTTTATGTTTAAAATAATTGAGCTTAATATGGCCGTCCTCTATCTCTAAATTAAACGTTTATGGAACTAATTAGGTGTTGCCCTTTTTGTTTAGCACTTTTACGTGAAAGCTAAAGTTTAAATATTCTAGATAACGAGGATAGATGTCATGTCGACTACGTTTTACAAAATGAGGTCGAAACGTTTTCAGAATGGAATAATCTTTTAAAACTTGACTGAAATCATTGTTCTTTATTTCAATGTTTGTCTTACGCCGTGATCCATAAATTATTCAATTTTCAATACCTATCATAAAACTTTTATTAATAATATACATTTGGGAGCTTAATCACATTCATTTTTTTGTATTTATTTATTTAGACAAAAGCAGTAAAAACTGTACGTAAAGTTGGGGGAGAAGAATATCGGCGCTATAAATAGTTGAAAGTTGTATAAAAGTTAAAGAGAAATAAATAAAGTTAAATTTGAAAGAGCGGGAGATTAGCAACATTTTAAAACAGATAACTCATTTATGTTCCCGAGTTATAGAAAACTTATTTGCAACGGTAAACGAACTACAGATTTGATTTTTCTTTAAATAAAGCCATGGACATATTTTCGAAAATATGAATAGTTTTTGCGTAATTTTGCGTGAAGTATACGCTGGCATAAACATTTTTTCTCATGAAAAACTTCACATGTTTTCGTCGGGTAGAGCTGCTAAAATGTCGCACGTCACATTATTTTGTAAACACTGAATTTTCGAATTTAAAGTGAGTTGCGTCCACTGCTAAGGACATGATCCGAAGGAATACTTTTTACCGCGGGAGATGTGGGTGACCTTATGTCTATGTATGGCGAGATCGGGCGCTGACCTACACGTTGGCCTGCGTTTTCCCTCTGCAAGGTACCACCTCCGGCGGAGCACTCCCGCACCCGGCATAAGCTCTAAGCTCCCAGCTGGTCTCCCGGCATGTGTGGAAGTGTGGTGCGTATGAGGGTGTGCGTCAGTGGTCAGAATAGGACAAGGGAGAAAATGGAAATATCGTGCGCCAGCCGGGGCCGATTTGCTAAGGAATTGCTCTGGCATTCGCGTGGCGTTTATCGAACTTAGCAGCCGACCGCTAGAAGTTTCCTTCAGACAGCGACCGAATTCCACTCAACTATGTAGCTAGATTTGAAAACGCAGCCACCGTCTAATCTAAAACCCTACTATCTGTCGCTGAGGAGCACTGCATTGACATCAATTGTTGCTTTGATTCATCTAAACCGGTTTAGTATATAATACTACGAAAAATAATTTACAGAATTCATATCTGTATTTGTTATCTATATTTGAATATATATTTTGAATGCAGAAAATTTAAAAGCTGAGTTTTGTGATCCCCAAGTCCTTTCGGGGCAGCCTCTGACTAGAACGCCATTTTCGGGCGTTCCACATCAAGCAGTTTCCCCCTGTTTCAACTCGGGCTGTGAGGGAGGGTCTCGGTTGAGCAAGTGTTGTTCTGCTTTCGGCGAAGTTTCTCTCGCTTCCGCGTCGCTCTCAAAGGCAGTTACGCTCCTAATCTCCGCCTAAACTTAGGATCCTGATTGGCGGTCGGGTAGAGGATGCTATTCACTGCTTTTCAAGGGCTCCATGGATTTTTTCGTTCATATTAATTATGCAGGTGATTCAGAAAGAATCGCTTGTATTAGTAAATTACAGGGATCAAAGTTGAAATGTTTTCTTCAATCGTATTGGAAATAGGTAAAGAGAAATGCATTATAATAAAATCGAAAAAATCGGCGATATTTAGAGAGAAATTCTAGGTAACAAAATAGTGGATAACTACTGTTCTATTATGAACTTAACTTCTTCCCACACATTGCGTTTTCAAAAGACATGTTTTGTGAGTTCTTGGGAACAAAAAATCGAATGACGGCAAAACGTCTGTGGTCAATGGCAACGCCTAATCCGTTCCCAACATTTTCTCCAAAATTGTTATTTCGTAATTGAACTGAACTGATGGATATATCCGGGAGTTTGAAATGGATATTTTGATTTAAGAGGTACCCTAAAACCTCAAAAATAGTTTCAATTGCTTGGATTAAACATTGTCGTCAGAGGTGCGCTTAAAAATACCATATTCACTCTCAGTCACTCTTGCAAAATTGCAAAAGACTCTAAATTCTTTCAGCGTCTTCTCACAACTACAATATTGATAACTAAGATTTTTTCTTAATAAATTATGTTATTCAAATAAATCTAGGAATCTAGAAACGGTCGTGTTCAATTTTTAGAAAATATGGGTAGTTTTCGCGTAATTTAGCGCGAAACATACGGAGATTTTAAACATTTTCTACGAAACGGCTCCATATTTTAGCTTCAATATTTTTCTTGTGCGAAGCAAACGACTGTAAAAGAACTAGTGCCTATTGGATTTTAATAAACACTCTTGAGTTCTCAAGAGCTGGTAAAAAAATAACACTGCAAGTGCTTTAATGCTGGTGAGGGAGAACTCTTTAAGTACACACACTTCTAAAGATTACATCCTTAAAAATGTCATACATAATTTTTGAAAACACGTTTTTGTCTAATTTCTGCACATCATGGATCCAATTAAAACAAATCTCAAAAACTGCTCCAATATTTTTACAAACAGATCAAAGAACACTTAGAAATATGAGGCAAGTCTCATTTTCGTGGAATTTTCTGAATTTTGTAACACTAAAAATAAGTTACAAATTTTACGAGAAATAATGTGCTATTAAAGCGCTATTAGTTTGTAATGTAATATAATGAAGTTACACACATGCCAATTTTGACATAATCCTCTTTCAAAGGCTCGACCCCTGTTTCCGGTCGGTCAAGATTGTAGTGTGCGTTTTCCTTGCAATGTCCCAGTATAAGTTTCTGTGTGACGAAGAGAAAACTCACTTCTCATTTTGAGACCAGAACAGTGCCTTTGAGCTAACATCACGCGCCCCTTAGACCGATGGCAGCGAGACACTGGAGGTAGGGCCTCGTCCAGATTGATTGAGAATTATCAGTTTTGGAGAAAATCGGTTCCGCCCGCTAGCGTTGACCACAGCTGGACGAACAAACGTTTTGCCGTCAATCGACTTTTCGGTATCAAGAACCAACAAAACAGGGCTTCTGGCTAAACGACGTGTTAGAGTATATTTTACCCTAAGTTTAGTAACAGGATTTATCCGCTTTTTCTGTACCAGACCCCGACAATAATATTTTTTCTGGCGAAAATACGTCGTTTTCCGCCGTACCATTACATAACTTTTTCTTCTTACGAATAATTCGTAGCAAAATAGGTATTCCGTGGTCGATGTGACTCGACGTGAATCTTGGCGAGTTTGGAAAAAAATCTTTAAGATTCAGGGGTACTTTACATGAAGCCACTAGGATACTTGGAAACACTTTTCAAAATTGGCTCTAAATAATTTTATACATTTTCAAAGAATAGAGAAAAATACACAAATGGCATAGACCAATTTTACTGTAAAGTTTTGGAAATTTCAAACGTTTGAAGACCCAAATTAGAACATTTTTGCAGAGGAAAGTCAGTGCCATTCTGGAGTACCACTGGTACTGTGTGTTTCTTTACATTATCTTGCGAAAAGTCATATGAGATAACTTGTATAGATAATATTATGGCATCTTAGATTTCGAATTATTCTGATTTCTTAGATTAAATGTCTTTGAATCATATGAACTTGGATAATGAGCCTCCCTTACCTTTTTCTTTACAATATACAATATCCATAATCATGACCTAAAGAATTGCACATGCATGCTGCTTAAAAGATAACAATTTCGTACACCAATATTCTCATAAATATATCGATTTAAGTTTAATTAAGTTAAATGGCTAGGTCTAATTCAGTCACTGTCTGCAAGTGCATTCTGGCGGTCGGCTGCTCTGATCGGTAGTGTTCCGTGGTTTCTCTGATCAATATTAGGCGAATGCTGGAGCAGTACTCTAACGAACATGCCACGGACGGCGCGCGATCTTTCCTTCCTCTTCCTTGTCCTATCCTCACCTCTTACTTACACACTCTCACATGCACTACACCACCACATTTGCCGGGTGGCCGGTTGGGAGCTCAAAGCTTGCCTCGGCTGGGGCGGTGCCCCGCTGGTGGGAGATACTTGGTTGGGAGAAACCCCGTTAGCCTATCGTAATCTAATGGGAACCACCTCTCTAGGAGAACTTATGCACTACATTTTCGGGAGTTGTGACTTTAGTAGACGCGCCCGGAATCACTCATAAATCAATCAATCAACAAGGAAAGAGAAGGACGTCCGTGGCCCGTTTCTTAGGGAACTGCTCCGCATTTGCCTTAAACGGGTAGGAGAAATCACGGTAAACTACCGATGCTGCTAGGATTCTCCTCCAGGCAGTGGCAGCTAACTAAGTAGCTAGTTGGGATTCGTGTCCTGGGACCTCCTGGTCAGAGTACCTGCAGATATAGCGTATTTTTCACGAGAATATGTCTCAAAATGTAGCAGTTCTTCTAAAACCATTAGTTCCTTTTTTTTAATCCTAGTGATTAAAAAAATATTTGTTTTCAAAGCTGGGAAACAAATTCCCAGAAAGATTCTTCGTCTCACAATGGTAAGAAAACTTTTTCTAGACGCAAGCTACTTCTTTATTGCGTTACATCGTATATCTTCCTTGTAATTATATTTATTGTTTCCTACACTTTCTCCTTAACGAGCAAAATTACATTCGTAAACACTGAACACATAGGACGTAATGAATAATTACAGGAGAGCTAATAAAAATATAGTACTTCTTGCCCTCTTTCGAAAAGTTTCCCAGACGTAAATTTAATTATTCGAGTGATTCATAAAACGTTTCTTACATAGTGTTTAAAAACTTCGAGAAGATAAAAAGAAAAAAGAAAATGATTTCATTTTATTCCGTGTCCCTACCCGTTCATGAAGCCTTTATAAAATGTTATATTGAATATAATCTTTTTACGACATTCAAGAGTAACAATGCAAGCTACTTCATTTTGATGCAAATGAATATGTTGGGTTGTGGGTGTGTATTTTTATTGTTTTAAAGATATTAACGCGTAGAAAAAGGAATATAACCAGAATGTTCTTTAATTTTCAAGTGTACACTGTTTTAAGTCTCAATTTCAAATCATTATTTTCTAAATACAGAAAAAAATTGGTACTCGTATGCATGTTTTTAATATTGTTTGCAGCAATTTCAAGGAGTGGTCGTATTTTTGCGACTTTACTGTGCAACACTTAGTCTTATATTCAAAATTATTCCAATTAATGTACAATAAAATTGAGACGTGGTTCACAATATTTGATCAATTTCATTGTATTTATGAGGCAAAGCAAGTGTTAAATGAGGAACTAATATGCCTTAAATTAAATATATTCATACACTTACATATTTACAAGTAAAATATCATTCGAAAAAACTACTTCCATATTTACGTATATTATAAATACTCGTTTATTGCACAATCCATATTTTCAAGATACATTTTTCATCCAGTGTGGTCAAAACAGAAAACATACTCTGTAAATACTGCAAATTCATATTTCTTTGAAACCGTAGCCTGTTAATAAATACAATACAGAAGCAACAAGTGAAAATCATAATGAAAAGACGTGAGAATAAGCATCGACGTGGGAAATGTCTCTACATAAAGAGAAGCATCATAAACAGTTCTGAGAAAATAAGTGATATATAATAATTGCTAATTGATGTTTCCGTGCCTATCAACTGCTTTGGCCATTCGTCCTGTAAGTACAGTGAATTTTTTGTTGCGAAAGATTCGTGCCCCCGTGGGATGGCGAGATTCGGTGCTGACAGAGCGGTACTCATAGGTCACGTACATTTCTGCACTCTTAATCTTGTTTTATAATTATGCAAGAAGATTGAACATTATTGTATTGACACATTTTTAATAATTATTGTTCGCGTTTGCTTAAATAACTATTAAATTATTAGATCATATCAAGTGGTATTCCCCTCCCACCACATTTTCTTTTCCATACGTGAAACACCGCATTAACATACGTTTAAAAGAGCGTAGGTGACAAACAGTATCCATGCCGTAGTCCTTTTGATACAGGAAATGATTGGTTCATCTGTTTTCCAACTTTCACTTCTTTCTTTTGACCTATATACAATTCCTTCACCGTGTATGTTAAGATTTTATTTACATTACTTTTATTCATAACTTCCCATAACTTTATAACTGGCACACTATCGTAGGCCTTTGCTATATCAAGGAAGATCATGTGAATCATCATCTCTCTCTGTTTGCCATTTCTTTTGCATCATCTGGGACAGATAAAGAAGGGTTATCCTAAGCAAGATCATCCCTTCCTAAAACCACTTTGATCTTCTTAATAAATATCTTATATTACAGTATGTAACTTATAATGATCGTGAAAACTGTCAAATGCAACTCTCATGAAAGCAATCAAATTATATAATTTTCAACTAAACTTTTCCAGCGGTATCCATTCTACAAACGTGTTGCCGTACTTTGCCGTCCGCCCCGCCCCTATCTAGCTGCTCCACTGGGTGATGATCCATCGACAACCAGCAGCTCCAGGGAGTCGCGTGCATCATCGTAAGATCGTCTGTAAGCACGAGGTCGTGGGCCATCGGATGTTCCAATGTCGGTTGCCGCTTCTCTAATGACGCAGCGCAAGTTCAGAGGCAGCTCGCGATAATGACACGACTTCAATCGGCCGCGGGCTCTCCGTGACCCGAACCCGCCCGGGGGACCTCGCGTGACCTCGCCTGACGCAACGCGTGACGCGGCGCCGGGCGGGGTGGCTCAAAGATAACGCCGTTCGCATTCGATGAAGATACGGGTGGCCCCTGCCCCCGCTGGCTGGCGCCACCGCTATACCAAGCAGCTCGGACCCCCACACGTTGCACATCACATGCGGCAGAGGCAGACGGCAGCTGCTGGCTGAACCCGGCTTATGCATATTTTAAATAATACGGATATTCTTGTGACAGCCTGTCTAAATGTAATGTTTTATTGTATCTTTAATTATAGACAGCGAAATAGGTCATGTGTTTATTACATTATATGTTTCAACGTTTCACAATGTGTTATAGTATCTAAATATAGGCAATGAAATAGGTAATATGTACATTTCATTACATGGTTCAACGTTTTACAGACATGTGTCGGCTTCTTCAGGTACATCAGGTAGTAACAAAAATATATAGGTAAATTTTGTGTAAGTGACATGATTAATATTTAATTATACAATACAAATATTAATTTACGTTAAGGTGAGTCTGAAAACATGCTCATTTTTAAGTCTGGTGCAATTGAATATTAAGTATGCAACGAGTACAAAATGTATGTGCATAATTTTATTATTTCTATTGTAGCTGTGGTGTTTCTTGCAGACACATCGGTTTGTGAAACGCTGAACCATGTAATACAGTAATCATATTACCTATTTGACTGTCTATACTTAAAGATACTATAACTCAATAAATGTTCTAAATGAATGATTAATTACAATCTGTTCACTTTAATAATTAATACTGTTTGAAGAAGATATTTCTCCCCAGTATAATGATATTTATTTATATTATTTGTACAGTTATATGGCTGGACGATTAGTAGATACATGTGTAAAATCAGTAGTAACACACTTCCGAGCCTGTAAGATAAATCCAGAGGCTTCAATATTTTAACTGTATTTCTAAACAAATAAATGTGAATTTAATTTTAAAAAATTAAATAAAAAACAGTCATGTCAAATGTAAAATAATCGTTTTTGCTGTGAAATCTCTATAATAATTTTCTCACTCGCAAATTATGGTCCATTTTAACCACAATCACTATAGTTTGGTTTCGTTTCTCAATTATTTATCATGACTTTCAGTTGCTGCTCACGCATTTCTTAATATACATAATCTCACAAAAATGGTAGAGATCAAGAACAGATATCAAAGTATCTAGAACACGTGTCTAGAAGATAATAGGTATTTTGGATAGGAATATGAATAGGAATAGTATATTAGAAATTACAAAAAGATCAGGTTTTAAGTTACTTTGTTTTCTTCTCCTTCAGATGTGCCTGGCGGTTAACCTAAAATAATATGTTATTAAAATAAGCAGCTTTTTAATATTCATAAATGAAGTGTTGTGACAATTATTCCTACTTTCTTCCAATTCGTTCTCATTCCGTACTATTTACGCAAACTTCCGTACGGTTCCCATATTGCCGCTGATGGGCGCTTATCCCGAATACCACTGAATATGGTTTAAATGATTGACATCTAAAATTTATATTTAAAGCTCGAGCCTTCGTTCTGTCTCTTTTAAATAATTTATTTATCCTTGTTCGATAATACATTATCTTTCAAGGGGTTGAAGTAAATACAATAACAATTCGAGCTTTTGAGGAAAAAGGTAGAGAAGTAGGTAACCTCAGAACTTATTACTAAAACACAATACGTTAGAATAATTATAGATTAAATCGATACATCGTGTATTACCAGTACATTGTAAGCTAATAATAATTTTAACAATTTATTAGTAGTAAAGTTATTTTTTAAGAAGAAAGGCAGAGATAATTACCGATATTGTAATAAGTCTTGAGCAAATGTGAAATAGTAGGTCGATAAAGGTTAGTTAATTGAAAATGTGATTAGGACTAGCAGAGAGACTGGAGAAGAATTCAGTAGAGAAAATATCAATCCAGGGTTTTAAAGTAACAATGTTTAGTTCTTCTACAATTTAATTATTCTGAATATACCAAGCGTCTTTTAAATATTTCTTAAGAATCTAATATGTATAACTTCCATTCTTTTGTTTTATTCCCCCGATGCATTAATCTCCTGCACCTTTTCTCCATCGATCTTGTCTCTACCACTCGTATGGTTCCGGTCTATGCCACATGTATTTAATATTGTCTAAGTACGGCACTGCGGAGTTAAAATACATATGTTCCTTCACTAACAGTTCTTCGGTAGTTCTTTGGAATATTATTCAATATAATTATAGTCAAAACAATGAAATCAATAAATACAGCTTAAAGGTAATTAATACATTAAATATCGTCTCCTATATTATTTCAGAAGTATACATACCTTTCGTGGCTTTCACACGCAACCTTTATAAATGAGATCCCTAAGGAAATAGAATTTCAAGGAGACGTGACGAATTGCACTCTGACTTAAAATATATCAAGGATTGGTTTAAAAAACGTATCGAAATATTCATATCAAATCCAACCCGCAGCACAATATCAGATATATCGTTAAATAACTCCTAAACATAGCATTTTAGAGCCTTAAAAGCAAACGCCCACGGCGAACGGCCTCAAAGAAATGTTCCTCACATAGTAGTCCATAGGATGAGATATTCCTGAACAATCTATTAATTTTTTTCAGTTTCGGTACTCATCGATACAAACAATCCCACCTATATTTCAACCCTTGGCGGTGGCCATATCTGTGACGTAACGCTTACAATGCTTAGATTTCTATGTCTAAAAATATTTACTCTTTTTGTGTACACCGTGGTTTGTGCGGACTGATGAGGTTCATTTGCATAATTATTAATTCAAGATTCATTCTCGCAGGAACAAGTAGAAGTACTATTAATAGTTACTTGATACCGATCCGGATTTTAAAAAACATATTTAAGTTCGCCTTTGTAATGAATAACAGATCAAGATTATTCTTAAAAAAACATTCATTTAACATTTTGCCGAGGTCTACTAAAGCTGCGTACCTAATTGTGGAGGGATGTGGCTATACAGTGAAGAGTAAAGACGTATCTTGTTATGTTTGGTTTGTGTTTTTCCTGTACCAGTAATTTCGTTATCAGCAGTGATTCGGTGCAATTTGCAAGTTAGCGTATTCAGTCAAACAGCGTTCTCAGAGTAAAATGCTTTTTTAATATTTTTGTGACTCTCACGAAAAGTTGACTTTCTAAGAATATTGAATAATTACTTCAACTCTTTTTAAGAAAGTGTTGTGAATTGTTCCAAGAAATCTCTCGCTAATACACAACAAATCTTTAGTGAAAATTTCCTAACCATATCAATTACGTTGTTTTTTATTTTTATTTTATCAAATAATAATAAAATCAAATAAATTGTGTTAGCACAACTGAAGTTACCTATATACATTTTTAAACAAATAAATACGTTTCGTTTACAACTTTCCCTTTTAGAATGGAAATAGAAGGATAGGGAAAAGTGTGGGGTTTTAACACGCGTGAATTGTCGCACGGGTTCGAGGAGGTAGTAGGGAAAAACTTGTACTGTGGTACAAGAACTCACAAAGAACGAACTTTTTAAATTAACTAAATGAAAGTAGATTGAAGTAAATGAAAAACAAAGATCAAAACGCGCTAGCCTACAATATTAGGTAAATGAATTTTAAAAATGCAACCAAATTTAAAATTATAGTAGGGTAGGAAAACTCATTTGACAACTGCCAAAGATCATAATCCCGACGAACGATTTAAATATTGGCGGTAGTTGGAAGTCTGTACATCAACGCCCATCGCCCAACGCCCAACGCCCAAGCTTATACTGCATAAAACACCGTTCATTTTAAACTTAAGGTGTCGGTTCGCTAAGATATTAAATATGTAAACATCCTTTGTGCAACATTCTCATGCACCGAAGTGAAGTCTTTGTCTTCTGAATTGTTTCTAATAGTAACAAATGTCATTTATTACGCAAAGGTGAAAATATTTGTTTTAATATTCTTTGGCTCAAAATTGATTTTATTGAGGTAAATAACAACGCAGAAAATAATCCAATACTTTTTAGTACACAAATAATGTTTCAATTTTCGAAGCAAAGAAAACTGGCGTCCTGTACCCCCCCCCACCACCACCACTACAAAGCCCTCTTTGTTCCTCATGAAAAATCCAGGAAAGGTAAATAATATTGCAAAGAGTAGGGTTGTACTAATTATTCCAATAACATTCTGTATAATACTGAATATACCTTTATTGAAAATTTGTTTTCAATATCATATGAGATGTTTTTTTTATTTTCGTTTGATATTTTGTAAGTTCATTAAAGGTTATATTTATACATTGTTTAACAAATAGACATGTTTAATTAACAACTTTCCTTCTTATTGGAAAATATAGAGTATTGTTAATACGCTAAATAAAAGACGATATTCAGATGATTTCATTTGGTACATAAACTTGTCTTTAGTGTAGCGGATGAAATTATGTATATTATGTAGTATGTTCTGTATATGAAATTTTTGTAGTGAGTTGTTGATATCGACCTCTGATAAATATTTCAAGCGTTGTAGATATATTTACTACGCTGTCTGGGTGACCCGCGTCCATGGTGAAGGTTACGACGTTTCGGTCGCCTTTATGCGACCTTCCTCAGGGCGTAATACCCTGGGCAGGCTAGTAAATACTGACTCCGGCCGAAGAAGCCTACGCTCTCAGTTGTAGATATAGATTGTGTATAGCGTTATTTGTTCGTTAGTACTGTTATGTTACTGTGATGTATAGTTATTGGATGTATTCAGATGATCGAATACTATCAATTTTGTGAATATTTTAATTTCAATTCGTTACAAAATATAACTTCAAAGAGCACTGGTTCAGCTTTACACTGCTTTAGTATAATTCCGGTCATAAACAAGAGACGAAATTAAAAGTACAAGAAAGAAAGAAATAAGTGATGAATATTGTTGAAGAAATACAAAGTTATGTTGCTAAAAGAGATGAAAGTTCTTCAAAGGAGGTCCAAAAGTACATTCGTTTAAAAAGATACATGCCAGTGTTTAATGTTCAACTTCATTGAAAGAGTTAATGCTTCACAAACACGTGACGTAGGAAGCGAGCTTTTGTGGGTGTAATAATAGTAATTGTTATATAGGGCTAAATATTTTTTTTATTCTTAGGGTATATTGAAGAGGAGATAAATCTTAAGGATCCTGAGTTCATTTTGTTATATCCCATTTGCTTCAATAAAAACTAGGCATAAAATGTGAGGTAGAAGACCAATGCTGGAATACTGTTTTTGAATAATATATGAAGAAAGAAAAGAAGAGAAAAAGAAAAGAGAAAAAGAGAAAAAGAGAAAAAGAAAAGAGAAAAAGAAAAGAGAAGAAAGAGAAAAAGAAAAGATGATAGAAAGAAAGAAAGAAAGATAGAAAGAAAGAAAGATTGAAAGAAAGAAAGATTGAAAGATAGAAAGACATATTTGATAGAAAGACGAAATAAAGAAAAAGAAAGATAGAGAGAAAGAAAGATTGAAAGAAAGAAAGATTGAAAGATAGAAAGAAAGATTTGATAGAAAGACGACATAAAGAAAAAGAAAGAAAAAAGAATTTGGAAAAGGGGAAGAGATAAATTAGTATTTGAAGGAAGGAAAGACGTATGATGTTTTATATGAATATCATATAAAGGAGAAAAGAAATATGAAATGGCGAGGTCAGTAAAGTAAAATACTTCGTAATTCTGAAGTATATGCGAATTGTTCTTCTGAAGTAATAGTTATTATACATTATGACTGAATATAATGTATTTTGAAATTATTAAATCACAATTGGATGGTAATTATCATGGAAAAGTAATAGAGAATTCAACTATATTCCTGAGGGGCAGTTGATTGTTAAATAAATAACCATAAATATATAAAATAAATGACATATGTGCAGCTATTACAAGTAAAGCTTATACAAGTAAAAGGTTTAGGAATATTCAAAATTGAGTTGTTGACTAATTTTAAACAATGAACACAAGAACAACTAAAATGAAGTCATAAACTAAAATATAGTTTTAAAAATCTAAATAATTAAACTGACGTATGTTAATTTCACCAAGGACAAAGTAAAAAGAAACCTCTGGAAGTCATAAACGTATAGCTCTGCGACACCACATCTTCTCTTGTATTATATGTATCGGTTATTCTACATTCTAATGTTTCCATCGGTATTCAATTATTCAGACACTTCCTGAAAAACTCACTTCTGCTGAATACGTTTGCATCGAATGGGATGATTCAGTGGCAAAATTTGCTTGCGTCTACAATGTTTCTGTCCGATTGATTGATCAATCGATTAGTAATTCCGAACCATTCCAATCGATTAGTAATGGTATGTGTAGACCTACTACACTATATGGTCGGATACATTTGTCGTGTTTTCTACTGGAAGGTGATGACACTGAAATATAGAAACAATTTTTATAACCTCAGTGTGCGAATGATTAATCGATTAGTGATTCCGGGCGTGTCAACTGCTAAGATTACTAGTCCCGCAAGTGTTGTGCATGTTTTTACCGCGGGAGAAAGCGGTTATCTACTCCCGCTGACTGGCGAGGTTCAGCGCCTACCTAAGCCAGCTTGCGGTAACTTCTCCTCCTCCAGGTACCTCCCACCAATAGCGCAGCTCTCTATATGAGAAAAGCTCTAAGCTTCCGACCCGTGTGATAGTGTTACGCACGAGTATGTAAGTAGGGGGTGAGGAAAGGACAAGGAATGGAAAGGAAAGATCGCGCGTGATTCGTGGCCCGTTCATTAAGATACTGTCATTCGCCTGTTGTTTGGAGAAACCACGGGAAACAACCGATCTGAGCCGCCGGCCGCTAGAATTCTCCCACAGACAGTGGCTGAATTCGACCTAGCTAGTGTCGAACATCCGACTATCGTAGGGACTCCAACCCTAAGACCTCCCGATCACGGGCGCTGCAGTCACATCATTTGATGGCCACTTCAGCATCTACAAGATATCGACGAAAAGCTGTTACCCTGTAATGGATAGTTTCTCAGTAAAATGTCATAAGATACATTTGTTCAACGCATTGTGCTGTTTTTACACCCAACATGAGTCATTCTGTATATTTTCTTTTTATTCCTTGTCTTCTCCACTTCTTTGTCTCTTTTGTCACCTCTTTGAAACCCGCCAACTCCTTTCACTCCCCTTGAGACAGGCCTCCCTCGTTCTGTTCTCCAGTGGAGGACAAACTTAAGACAGCCAGACCCTCTTAGGGCTCCGCTGCTTTTAAAGGCAGCACGGCGCTTAAACTCCGCCGAGGGCTTACGGCGGTGACACTTCGAACAAGGCGACGCCAGCGCGCGTGTCGGCGAAGGCGTTAACTGTTCTGTAGCCGCGGATGAATGTTTCATAAGGAGGCGCCAGGTCTGGATGTGGCAGGCTGTTGAAGGGGCAGAGCGATGGATAGGGAGGAGGAGGAGGAACCCGGAAAAGGCAGAAGGAAGCGTTGGATGGACGAGGGAGAGAGGAGAGACAATGAGAAATACAAAGATGGGGTAATAAAAGGTGGAGGAGATAGAAGTATGGTAAGATGCATAAAATACAACACTGTCATTGTTGTTTGCAGAGGAAAACTAGCTCAAAAGCTCAGTATTTCTAAGGTTTATTTAGTACTGTTTGCGTTAGCCCTTTTCAATTACACGTGCTCCACAATTTATAGATCTTTGAACTTTTTGACTCGCGGCTGCTAGAAAATTAAAATGATAGAAAAGAAAGAGTATGGGAAGGAAATAGAGCGAGAAGATGGAGGCGGTAGAGAGGGAGGAGGAAGGGAAAGCAGAGGAGCAAATGAGGTACAGGGAAGAGGAGGAGGACAAGGAGAAGGAAGAAGAATTAACTACTTCACTACTCATTACCCAACCCGTGGAGGTGTAGTTATTTTATTTCCCCAGCGGTGAGGGTGTTCCTACAAAGCTGACCCGTGATCCACATCAATCTGTAGTCGGGCGTACGGGGTTTTCCGTCACCAGGTATCTCCTTTAGCACTCAGCTGGGCCAGGCTATAAGCTCCTGTCTGGTCTTCCGTCAATATATGGTATTGTAATGCATGAACTATTAATAGTGTGTGTAAGGAGAAAGGAGTAGTTAAAGACATTAAAATCACGCGGAGCCTATGGCTCGTTTGTTAGGATACTGATCTGGCATTCACCTGGTATAAATCGAAAAAAGCGTGGAAAACTACCTATCAGACTGGCCGCCACATTTCTTCTCCAGACAGCCGCTTAACTAGACCTAGCTAATGTTGAAACTCCCGCCCGTATCGGGACTCGATCCGTAGGACCTCCCAGTCGATGCCCTGAGCAACCCGTACCAGTGTTCCGAAGTAAAGAAAAGATAATCGTGCAAGTGGCGCTCAAAAGTTCTGTTCCATCGAGGACGAGCGTTGAGGAAGACCAGGGATGTCTCTGGAGGAAGTTAAAACTTTGTGGTTTAAATTTGATGTAGTCTGAAAGAAACTAATGAAGATAAAAGAACGATGTTCGCGTGAAGTTGAGCGAATGCTAACTGTTTGATGTAGAAAAGGATTTGTCTTTTGCAGTTGTTAAGATGCATGTTCTCTAAAATTGCAATCTCATTTTTAAAAGAAATAGTTCTTATTGAACACGTTTTAAGTAATAATTTACACTTATGGGTACAATTACGTGTCTCATTAGCTATGGAATGTAAAAAAAAGGATTTGTACTCGTATGAGTGGTGACGACACTTCCGTAGACTATTTTGTTTGCACAGTAATTGTGTTTGTTATCAGGCATGGCTTTCTGTGATTTGTATCTCAAAATATCTAATGTTATTAAAATGTATTTTGAGATAGTAATTTTTATTTATCTAAGAGCTAACCTTAAAACAAAAATATTAATTTTAAAGTTCCAATACTTGGTTCATTTCTATAATCCCTTCAACGTTTCCAAAATGATATTTTGCGTTTTTCACATTTTCAACAAAAAGTGATTTAGTAAATTTCAATAATTCTTTCTCGTCATAAAAATGTCCGCAGTTATTAAATTGAAATATGCCTACAACGTTCTATTTGTTTGTATGGCTGGGAGTTAAATGTTTCGATTTTTGTATGTTTTATGCAGATTAATTTAATTTGCTTTGACCCAGCTGCCCGATAGCAGCAGATGGTTTTAAATATTTTCCCTGCTACCAATCTATTGATTTGTTTGTTTAAATAAAATACATTTTAGTGATTTGAATCTGCGAACGAAGGTTGAATGCACAACATGTTAAATGTTTGCAAAATTTTACAATTGGGATTTTCAATATAAAGATTCTTTTTAATTTACTAGAAGTCTTAAATGTATCATTTGCAGCTTGAGCCTAGTTCGTGATTATTTGATTATCAATACATATTATTAAGTAAGCACATTATCTTACTAAGTTAGCTTATAAGAACACAAAATGCATCAGGTGCATATCATTCATTTATAATTTATCTGTAGATAATAAAATGCCAATTTTCTTGGATTGCAGTCATATAATACCATTATCAATTCCTAATCTCTGATCCATTAATATTTTGCGTTGTAGAGTAACATTCATATTTTATATGCCAATGAAAAAAATAATTGTCTTTTAAATTATACTTGTGCGAGCTGTGATAAGATTCGCAATTCTTAATGGGTGAAACTAAGGCCTTAATAATATCGAGGGTTGACAAATAACATTAATGTGCTATGCGTTTTTGAACTATTATTACTGCGCACTTGCAAACCACAGAGCGATAGTACCAAGGAAATACCGCGAATCTGAGACTATTTAAACTTTCTAGGAGAAACAGAAATTGACTTTTTTTAATCAACTCTAGAATAATATCTTAATTTTCATTGAATAAGAAATTAATATGGAATAATGGAATGATTTGGCTGGCCATTAGGCCAAGAGCATTTATCATAACTTATATCCATAGAATTTTATCTTTTTCGAAATGGACTATTTTAAAAATATTTCAAAGAAAAGTATTTTAATACTTTTTAACTTGTAAAATTTTAAATTCCTGGACCCCGATGAACATTTTTCGAAAATTATCCGATCAAGATAGTAAGATCAACAAATGTAAAAATATGATAAAATGTGTTCGAAAATAAGGTACAAACAATAGATTATTAATAACTACACAAAGTACGTCAACTTTTCCAAGTTTTGTAAATGCGTACAGTTCAACGAAATTCGGACCTGCGCATGTTTTATAAGCGTACTTGATTCACCCAAGGAAAAAATTAACAATTCAAGCATCTACCTACTGTCATTAATTTTCAGATACCAAATGCTGATAGTTATTAGGACATTTTACTGGCGGTAAAAGGTTGGGAAAATAATTGAAATTATCTTTCTTTAATTTATTGAATGGAATTGAATTGATGTCTAATTTTACGTGACAAGACTCCGGCCATGAGGCCCGCTCTTTCGTCTGACCACCCAAATTTGGTTACACTCCATTCACGTACTAGCAGAGAAAGGAGGTATTTCTTGGGCGAGAAACAGGCGATTTGAATTTAGCTCAGAGGCGTCGTTTAGGCTTGAGGATCTTTTACATGCAGTAAATTTACTAACATGGCTTTACTTCCACTCCAAAGAAAGGCGTACGAAGGATTTTTTCACCCTTAAAAATACACGGCTTCGATTGGTTTTGAACCCGCTAACTTGAGAATAACAGTCCGGTACGGTAACTATTACACAATTGCTGTTACAATTTGTTTTTTTTATTCAAAATTTATTTCTACATCTCAAAACATCAGCAGATGTTTCGCTGTCTGTCCAATGCATTTTAAATGCATAAGGCATTACAACTTCATATAAAACCTATGTATTACTTCAAATGATCTAATAATATAACGATAATATACTTAGTTTAGATATTAACGATAAAACACAAAGTTTTTGCTAAATATAATTTTACATGTATCAATCCGTGCCGTCTGTAACTATAAGGAAAATCACTTAATAATCACATACAATATCGCCTTGCAACTACAAACAGTCTTGTTTTTTATTTTTGGGATCATAAAAATAAACCCAGCCAAGGAGATAATTCGAATTATTCTTCCAATAGGTTGCGTCCAGAATTGTTTCTCCTACTCTTAAAAATTCTCGGCGCGCACAGTAAATTCGGTTGGTTTAGCTCCACGACTCTTTGATAGAGAGAACGGTTAGCAGACTTCCTTATTTTTTTCAATGACGTCATCTTTTCTATAGACTTCCCTTTATGGAAGATTCTTTTCCCCCAATCTTTCGTTTTACTTATTAGTGTACAAACTCAAACCGAAGATATCATGAATTATGTAGCGGATTTTAAGAACACTTTCTTCTACGGTTTTCAGGTGCTTGCTTCTCTTCCAGCGCAAACCTGTTTGAAACAAGAGAAATTTTAACATATTTATCGATCATAAATAACTCTGAATCCTCCTTTCATGTTGGTATGCAGTATTTTGAAATGCAAAGAGCGCCTTCAGATTTCCTGTCAGTCCACGGGTTTATCGTACGATATTCTTGCAACATTCAGAGTGAATTTTAGACTCGACGCATTTGTTTGCAAAATCCATGACAAAGACTACATTTGGAGAAATACTGTTGTATAAAGAAAAAAGTACCTACATAAAATGTCACATTATGATTAGATAAATAATATGTTTTTTTTAAATAAACAGTTAAATATTAATGCCACTGCGATACATACATTAATAACGTCATAAAGCTGAATTAGTATTAACTTTCAGACTTCACTCATAAGAGTACTCCTTCTTTAAGAATATGTAATATATGTATTGTCTTCTATTTAATCAATATAAAGAAACAGAGATTACGAATTCAATAGCAAAAACTTGTATCCAATGAGTCCTGCCTTACAAATTACGTACATCGAATTACAATAACTTCAGGTTTAGTATTCCATATTCACCTTACATCTCAATTAAAATCACTACAAAAAAACTGCAGCAAAAAGCCTTTTGAAGTGCAAGTTCAGAACTGCAGCAGCACAACCGCCGGGCAGAAAGGAAACTAATGGTTATCGATGGCTGCGTGGAAAAAAAACTGTGAGATCAGCTCCAAAGGGGTGAACTGCGTAGAAAAATTCTGATTAGCCTTTAATTACTTTAATTTAAATGAAGAAAAATGGCCTCCTTCTCGGGTCATATATAAGTCAGGAGTGATTTTGAGCGAATGCTGGAGCATATTACAAGAGAGCACTCATTAAAATTATGGAAGAAAAATACGAATCTTTCTTGCGGGTGAGTCAGTTTTGTCGTTCATAAATTCATGTCATTGCCCATTTGTGAAATAATTGCATTAAATTAAGAAGAAAAGTTCTTACCTATATTTCATTAACTCGATTCGGAATAAACTTTCTGTCGTTAAATCTGTGCTGGGAATGTAAAATAGTATTTTAACTTTATTTCAGTAGTTGTAATTTCGATTCCAAAAGTAACAGAAATACGAGTATAATACAAAAATGATCACGCAAACGTGAAAACATTGGAATACTAAGCAGTTGAGAAAAAGTATTAATAAATTATTTTAATACTAACTTTTTTTGGAACTTAAAGAATTTGTAAACAATTCTGATGTAGTAAAGAATTTTAGATTCTTAACAAATCTTTCGTGAAACACTAAGATTGTTTATTATAAATGTTAATCGTGATTTGAAGTCCATTTATAATTGCAATTTCGGCCAAGTAATATGTTGAAATACACCTCTTTAATTCAGTGATACGGTTACCTAGTGGGATGTATTTTAATAATTCTCTTATATTTTGTATTTCAATAATTTCAATACTTGTCTTGTTTATTTTTCTATTGTTAAGCTAATTTATACACGCGTATTATGCCATGGACACCAGAATACTTATTTTAATATTGTTTATTTTTCATGTTTTCAAATCTTTGTTAGTACTTATTTTACATAAATTGAACCGGAACACTGACATAATACATGTGACCATCGGAATAATGCCAGTTTAAGTAACTTTAATTCTCTTTCGAAAGCGAACCTGAATGGCCGAGGTGGATAACGGCGAGTACCAACTCAGCGCTTCGGTTCGACCTCACCACCAGCGCATGCGGAGGCACTGGAAAGCAAATACCAGCTCCAACTGTCTACGGAACATCTGGCGCCCCTACAACACCAGACTAAAGTTGTATCAGCCCTGTCCAATCGATGGCTCGACCTCATCAACTATACGTCAAAAAAGGGGGACGCGAGCCCAGTGGAACTTAAAGCACAGCCCTGGACACCATCAACCGGCGATATCCCCCGAATGAATGGCTCCACATTTACACAGATGGCTCCTACGTCCCTGAAATCAGAGCAGCCGGCAATGGATGTTACTGCCACGAGCAGTGCTTCGAGGACTCGGCAGCAATCGCTAGCAACTATGATGGAGAGGTACGCGCCAACTCCTGGTCAACAACCTGGTCCCAGGAAGAGCAGTCTTCCTTGGCGACTCCCAGGCAGCAGTAACAGCGCTTAGAAGTGATGCCCCTACCGACTGCGTTGAAACAATGAGATGCCGATAAAAATTAGCAGAACTCGTTTTTACAGGGTGGGTCGTGTTCTTGATATGGGTTCCCAGCCATGTGGGCCAGCCATGACGCCAAAGCCAATCACCTGGAACCGAGTCAAACACCAGATCGATACCACAATCAGCAAGTACACAACAATGACCCTAAAGACCTTAAGCACAGACAAGAAATGGGAGAATCGTGCCACAGTGGAGCCAATCCCAAGAAATCTTGAGACAGCTGAAGCTGTCGCCCGATTTCGTCTCAACACCGGCCACGACTACTTGCAATCTCACCTGCACCGCATCGGCTTTGCTGATGACGATACCTGCCCTCTGTGCCACGTCGGGAGAATGGACGAAGACCACCTGAGGAATTGTACAGCATTCACTGACCCGATCGAAGATCGCTTATCAATCGCTACTGGGAGGCTCGGCGACGAATTGTTGGGCAACCACGGACGGGCGTTGGCTGAAGTAAAGTAAGTACGCTTCGGTCCGAAGGGTCGCGGGTTCAAGCCCCGCCGTTGTTTGTTGTTTGTCGGTCATATATGTGTGGTCGCGGAGGGGCTCGCGTTCTGCTGAACGCAGATGAGAGGAGCTCGCAAAGTGTGTTAATGGTGAATGGTCGAACATTCGACCCATTCGGACGCAAAGGGTAATCGGCTGTCGGCCGGAAAAAGCCTGAACATCTTTTGTAAGATCATATTAGCCACAATTCTTTACTCATAATATTTTGGTACAAATTTGTCTAATGATTGAAACTTACTTATCCATACTTCAGCAATCAGGAAATGAATATATATAGGTCTTATGTCGTTCGTTCTATTACGTGGTAGAAAACCAATACAATTGATTTTCATGTATATTTTAAAGAGTTCTTGTTTATTGCGTATCATTTATTTTTTGATACTTTTCTGTATAAAACAGACTTTAAAAATACATTAAATTTAATCGTTAATAATTCCGTTGAAGAAAGTTGCTGTTAAAACATTGCAATTCAAGGCAAATTGCAATCAAACATTGACATCCATCGTTACGTTAATTTACTTTTCATTAATGTGATAAGATCAATAATAAGGTATGCTTATCACAAATCGCAAATATTTTTTTTGAAAGTTGGGTTTACTTTACACTGCTGCGCGGGCTACACGAACCCACACGATGTGTTTGCTCCTAAAACCACTGAGATTTGCACGAGGTCCACGTGTTCCTAGGTTTCCTTGTACAGACATGAAGGTAAATATATTACAAATACGCAGATGAATTGAATAGCTGAAAAACAATTTTTATTATCCAATTTTTATCGGTAATAGTATGTGCTTAGAAATAATTTCCCCATTTCTCGCCTTGAGAGATTCTCTTCGAAAACAGTAACAGTTCTGCCTCCCATAGATAAGTAAACTTCACAATAACACTGAAATAGAGTTCACCAAGAAAAAAATGGTAATTTGGCAAGACTAATTTTTCGGCTTCATTAAGCATTTTTGGATGGCCATGTTTATGAATGGATTTCTTTTTCAGTCACAGACTAATAAGTTGACCAACGATAAAGGAAGCTTCGGCTTGTCTTCGTGTCAATGTTCCCGACAATTGCTGCCAATCATTCCTCAAGCTGATGGTCCTTATAATCCGCATAAATCCTACATCAGAAAATCTTTTGTTTTTGTATTCTATTATGGTTATATTACTGTAAAAAACAGAGAAAATCACTATTGGTTAAATTTTGCATATAGAAATAACGTATTAACGAGGTAAAAATGAAGTTTGGCTTACTTGACCGCACTGTGAACGTGGATTTTGCGATTATGTGCTCACAATTACGAAATCTGAAAAACATGGGAATGGCGTTCTACTGATTATTATTATCATACGTTAGCATAGACGTTCTATTAAAAAATATAAAACTACCAAAATGTAAACTGACCTCTTGATCAACTACCTTAAAATCCAGTATAGAGATAGAAGTTTGCATGGGTCAAATTCGACCAATTTCGATCTCAGATACTTAATAGAGTGCTGTAACTTACAGGTGTACCACCAACGTATGGTAAACGCGTTTAATTCTGTCATCGAAGGAAGCAGCTGCAAACTAACAGGTCACTACTCGTATAAGCGACTACAACCGCTGAAAGAATTTTTTTGGAGTGGATCCTAGTTGTACCCTAAGGGTCCAAGTAGCTACCAATGTCGGCACTCCTCACTCCAGGCTCGAGGAAAACCTTCCATGGGACATTGATCACTGCCACCAGCACTCGAACGGGAGTGCCAGGGGTTTGGTGTCCCATTTGCCCCTCTGGCTGGCACTAACGACGTGCGTCGTCGAGACACTCGGCAGCCAAACGCACGTCTCCAGCAGAGCGAGTGAATAGTTGCAAATCCTACAGCAAAGAAGAGCAATACCTAAGAGTTCCTGTTTCTGGTAATGCCAACGTACTACACCCGGAAGAACGTTTGAAAATAATTAATGAAAAAGCTTTTCTTTCAAGAGTGAATCTTCGGGCAACTGGTTCTCATCCGTCGTGCTGATGAGATAGGGTGTATTCAACGCAAAAAATCTTTTAATTTAATAGGCACCCTGAATTTCATTGTCTGTCTCTGAAAATAGAAACACAGTTTGTCAATGCGGAAAAAAATATATTTGGAAAGTAAAATCAGAGGTAATTACTGAAAGTGAGTTTTTCTGTTTTTTGTATATTTTGTAATTAACTTAAAAACATTATTTCCCTCTCTTCTTGAGCAATCGTATTTAGTAAAAACGTTTAATTTTTCTCTTTGTAAAAATTTTCGTACAGGAAATAAAGGGTTAATGAGTTTACGAGTGAATAAAACTTGTTTACTTTCCTAAGATCAATGGAATAACAATCGTAATAATAGTATTAATAATAAAAGAGAAGAAGAAGCAAAAGAATGGACAAGCATACATCGTTTTCGGTACCTCTAGAACTACTGGAACATCAGAATTTCATTTGTGACTGCTACACCGTGTATTACATTGCAATTACATCCTACGCATGTTTCAGTCATCCCTTGGAAAAGTCTAAACCAATTGAGACTCAGGAAAATAAAAAAAAGTCATACCTTTCTTTAAATCTAAACGTTTTATTGAAATATTTGTTTCATTCAAAACGGTGCATTATGATTTACCTTTCATAAACGTTAAATGAAACGTATGAAATACAGTTTTCATAATTAGTAGAAAATTGTCCTAGAAGACTATTTTACTGAAAAGTACGAAAAAATATTTATATTTGGAATAGATGCACCTGTCATATTTTATTTATTTATTAAATATAAAAACAATTAAAAACTGTGTGACGAGCTAAGAGGAGAATTGTATTCTGTGCAAATTTTATTCATTCTGGGATACTTACTCTAAACCATATACCAGTTAAATTTTTGAATAAAGAAAAAAATAAGCCTTTTGGGAAGAATCGATAAGAAAATATTCGCATCGGTGAAACAAAAAGTATTTAGTTGTAAAGCTCTATTTCTGACTCAACTCAAGAAGACGTGAACAGATAGTGAAATTACAGTTATCTCCAGAAGCAAAGAAAGGAGCCATCTAAGCATTCGCTCAAAAGATCTAGGAAACCGGACGAAAAACCTAATCGAGATGGGGACATTTACCCAGAAACTGAGGTACAATAGGATTTGCAGGTTGTTTAGACTTATACTGTCCAAATGATATATATTACATTAAATATCATTGTTGAAATTAATATTACTATATTTTTTACTTTCTAGTACTTACATCGTGGGAAGAGAATGTATGTAAACGTGCGTTGTACAATAGCAAATTTTCGAAAGAAACATTATTACCGGAACCTTGTAAGAACAAAATTGAAATATCCTGTTCCCATATTCCTCTAACAAGTAAAGTAGCCATAATTAATGTTTTGTGAGTCCTTGTTACCGGAAAAGTGATTGACGGTACAACGTT
The DNA here is from genome assembly GCA_017312745.1 of Gryllus bimaculatus. Taxonomy (NCBI): domain Eukaryota; kingdom Metazoa; phylum Arthropoda; class Insecta; order Orthoptera; family Gryllidae; genus Gryllus; species Gryllus bimaculatus. The sequence continues at coordinate 1,673,729 of BOPP01000142.1, forward strand.
TGATTGCCTGTCTGTCTGACAGTCCGTCAGTGGTCAACGTTAGCGCTTCCACCATTCAGCCGATTTTCGCCTTAATTGATTTTCCCCAATCAGTTACAACGACTTTTGGGAGTTTGAAACGCCTATTTTGATTTTTAAGGGTTCTTTACATGAAGCCTCAACAACATTTTAAAGTTTTTCTTAAAATGGCACCAAATTTTTTGATCAAACATTGTCTTTTAGGTAGCGTAAAAGCCGCGTAAGAGAATAGTGCAGGTTCGTTAAAATGCCATATTTTTTGAAAATTATAAAAGAGCACTTTTTAGGTCTTCCTACAACAAAAATATTGTAGGTGGACTGTTTTTGCCTAAAGAAATCCGTCTGCTGCGGCTGATTTTCGCACCTGACGCGCGCGCAGCGGTATAATATATACCGCGCACCGGCGAGGCGCGCTGGCGCAGAAGGCAGTCAGCCAGACGGGGAACCGCGAGGCGAGGGGACTTCGCGCGCCGCCTCCTCCACTAAGGCGCTGCGGGCGCTAGTCGACCAGGCCGCCCTATCTATTCTCACAAGAAATTCAAAGACTAAATTTGAAGCCATATTTTAGAAAATTACGAAAATGTTGAAACTTTATATACAGTACCCGAAAAATCAAAACATCAGTTTGAAACTCCCGAGTTAGTCGTTATCTCGAGTTAGAAATATCGAGGTAATTGTAATGAATGGGGAATATCTACTTGGAAGACCATCAGCTGAACGGTTTAGATGCTGGACTTGACCAAGACGGGCAGGCAGGCGGACGGTTTGCAAGCAAACGATTTTTGCTATCTGGCGCCCACAAAACACGGATTCTAGAGTACCACGTGGTAGACAACTTTTTCTGTATTTAGCAACAGGATGTTTTTCGTTACCAGAGCCCAGAAATAAAAGATTTTCTGCCGAAATTTATTCGTTTTCTGCGCTCATTTACAATACTTTTTCTATTTATGAAGTATATTCGTAAGGGCGGGAATGTAAAAACTATATCTTTTTTAATATTATATATCGTTTGTTAGAAGAAGGAGTCTTTAAGAAAAAAAGAAGAGAAGGAGAAGTTTGAGAAAATGGAGAGATCACCACGTCAACCAGGATGATAACCATTGTGACTTGATTCCTGAGCTTGGTTCTGACGCTAGTGATGTTTCAAGATATAAAGACAGACAAAAAGACATAAGGAAGAGCATTTTGAGCAAAACAATATTTTTTTTTATAAAAGGTGATTTTCTATCAAAATATCAGCACTAGCTTGCTGCATTACATAACACGGTCGTAATTCTTAACACGAGCGTAACACATCGTCAATATAAGGAATGTAATAGTCGCTGAATTCGTAACATATTCATTAAGAAGTACATTCGTATTTGTACTGAAAAGGGTTGATTATGATAGTAACAAAATGAAAACTATTTTCGTAATTGCGCTAATCTGTTTCAATTTATCTGTTTGCAACCAGTTTACAGTTTTACGTTGTCGTAACAGTTACGTAACGGTTACGTAACAGTTTTAAATTGTCTTCGTTACGGGATTACTCCAATTTATTATTTGGCACATCTGCGCTGCGCTTTCTGTGCTGAGAGTTTTAACTTACGAAAAAAAGAGGTAAGAAATTTATATCTTGAAATTACGTCCACGTTGTATTGTTTGTTCATTTTCTGGCATATTGTACGCGTTTCGAATTAAGTAATTAATTTGTTAAATCACACGCTAAATCTCAGTTCACCGAATAAAGAAAGTATTACGCCTAATTTAACAGGATAATTGCAGAAATACAGTGAAATGTAATTGCAGATAATTGCATGAATAAAAATACGCGGCAGTCATGATGAGTTCCGTTGATTTGGTTAGATATGCAACAACATTTTAATTATTTTCTGTGATTAATAGAAATTTATCAACTTATTACTATGAAAGTTTATAGGAATAGGATTGTAAACAGAGAAATGTATAGAAGAAAACAATGAAAGAGAGATTCCGAATGTACAGTAAATTTTTATTGTAAACAATGCAATAAAAACATATTTTCTGTAAAATGTTAAGTTTCCTTTCTGCTTAAAACGAAGCGTAACTTACGCGTAATTTACGCTTCCTTTTTCCAGTGTAGGGGTTCACCAATATTACATATATTGATTATTATCAAAATATCGATTTATTGTATATAAAACGAATAAATTTAAGCATACTTCAACTTGCATTAAATATTTGAGTGTAAAATACTCGTGCATAACGCAGTTCGTACATAACTCTGATCTGCAATATTCAGTTCAATTGTGCCCTTCGTTGCCTGGCATAATTAAATTAACAATGTGCTTATTATATTATAGCAGATACTTATACGTATATAGTATAGTAATGGTTTCCATTAAAATTTAACGTTTCCAGTGCGAAGCAATTCATAAAATGAAATGTCGCTCATCACGGCTGTCACATAATTTTGAAAAGTTCCCATGAATGGAATTGTAATGTCACTTTTTTATCGTCGAACTGAATTGTTATAGGTCTGTATCAAAACAAAATTTTGTAATGTCTAAGTTTCTCAACAAGATATAGATTTTTCACCTACTACTTCTTACTTAGTCAACCGTGTGACACTATATTTAAAGTTACTCTAAATGGGGATTCAAAAACGTTTTTTATAATTGAACCACAAACATCTTTATAAGAAGATGAACAGTATATTTTCATATGCGACTATTCTTAAGATTGTAGTCACTAAAATTCTACTAAATATTGCTGCAGCAACCCACAATTCGCCACCTAAACCTCGTACCTGTGAAATATTGCTTAATAACGGCAAGTTTTATTGCTGCGGGTAAAACTGCCGAAAGTTTATATTATCTCTTAATGCAATTTAAGAACTGTAATGTTTTGACCCATCAATTTTAAGTCACCGAAATGAAAACCTTTAGTAAAAAACATATACCGAATAAATTGCGTGGTGGGCGCTGCGGTATTGTGGTAATCCATTGTAGAGTTATAAAAATAAAATAGTTTAAATACAAATGTGTTTTAACAACTAAACTTCACAAGTTAAACAAAATAAATTGAACAAATGTAGTTTATTGATTGTAAAACGTTCAGGAGCTGAAGGGTCACAAGTGCACTTAGAAAACTTATCTCGTGAGGTGACGGAAATGAAATGCCATTTCAGCTGCAAATGACTATGACTGTGGCAAATAATGATAAACACTATCTTATTTTTATTTAAAAAAACAGTTACAAACTGTCTGACGTACTGTGGGGAGAAGTGTATTCTGTGCACATTTTCTTTTTGAGTTCTGAAATCCCTACTCTATCTCATATACAAGTTGAGTAATTAATGCAAATAGAAACGAGCGTCCTTGGCAAGAATTGTTAAGAAAATGCTCACTACCGTGCAATAAAAACTATTTGCAAAGGCAAATCAGCATCAGATTTAGGCTAATATCCTGCATTTTGCCCTTCGAGAAGGAATCGATTTACTTCCAAGAACATGGGGAACGATTATTTCAGTAATCTTTTCCCCAGTAAAACTTTTAGAACGCGCACAGACCGTGAGGGTTCATTCATGCTCACAATGCATAATGGAACTATTCGACATTTGCTCAATGGGTAAGAGAAACTAAACGAAACACCAGATTGATATCGATGTCACTGACAATACGAGTAACTTTTTATCTTAATATTCGATTACTATTCTAAATAAACTTGAATCTGTGCTGTTATTGTATCAGCTAAATAAACATTCCATGATCTATCCAATTTTTACAATAATATTTTGGAGGAATGTAGTAAAAGCTAAAAGAAAATCTCCTTTTTCCTTTTGAATAACAGACAAATTTCAAAATGACAAGTAAAATCTTATAAAAGAAAATATTGTGTTCATATCTATTTACATTCTAAGAAATAATTACACAGGAACCCAAAGAGAATTGTCAGACCCAAAGACTCATGTTTTTCTATGTATGTCGACGCCCTGAATTCAAATACGAATCTAGAATGGCACCAACATTCTCCAGTTTTTTACATCGCGAAAAAAACACAATGAAATACATTTTTTGGAGGGAATAGTCAGCATTAGATGTGTTTTTAAAAATTTATAGAGCATTTGAATTGTATGGCCCGATGTTGAACTGTAACAACGGCACCTCCACTTTGTGACGATAGGCAACAGAGCCATACTGGCCGAGACTGGCCCTGGGTAAACAGCTTGCACGGCGTCATGGGCGATAAAAACTTCACGATATAGGGATTGGAACCCCAGTATCATAAGCTGATCAGGGTGGCAAAGCAGGCTTGCAGGCGTCGTCTTCAAGCTACTTCAGCTTTATAGTGGTGGAAAACGGTTTTTGTATAGTATCCTGCTACATGACACCAATCTAGTATTCATATGTGTGTTTCGCGATTTAAAAAACCTGGAGGGTGGTGGTGCAATTTGGCTTCGGATTTGTAATCAGTTCGTCGACATACATAGAGAAACATGTCTCAAAGATTTGTGTCTGACAAGCGGTTTTTTGTGCCTATGTTACCCATTTGTTTTTTTAACTATAAGAAACATTCTACAATAATAACGTCTGAATGAAAAATATTCTGAACAAATTTGTTCCTCAGAATTTATTATTTACAGTATTTTCCATTTCTGGAATTTCCTATGATCCACTCATCAGCAAAAGCAAAAGGACTGTGGTGTAGGAATAAATCTTGTCTTGTAAAATAAGTCTTGAGGCCGCTATTGCAGTCTTCCTTATCTCATCATCATGTATGTCATAAAAATACATTTGTGTATTTTTGGTTGGTTATAAAACTGATCTCGCCTGGGATTACAAACTTCAACCGGTGTATTGTTTGTGGATGATGGGACTAAAAACGTTAATTACTTCACTGATCGCGTAGATGAGGTTACGTTTTTAAAGCAAAAGCTTATTACTTTGTCAACTCAATTAGTAAACTCACGCGGCTGTTTATCTCAGAGCCAGCGTCGCGGTTGTCCCTTGAGTGGCTGTGACCGGGACGTCCTACGCGTTCAGTTTGGGTGGGGGCGGATTTTTTACGCTACCAAGGCAGCAAGTCGAGTTCATCTTCACCACCTGGATGAGAACTGCAACGGGCGGCTTGTCTAATCAATCGTTTCCTCTCGATTCTCCCATCAGTGCGAAGTGAACGCCGCAACAAATTTGTCATTACCCGGAGCGGAAAACTAATAATTGCACTAACGACAGTAGCAAGTAGACATATCCATACCCATAAGAATCGCTCTTCCAACCTACACGTTTATTCTGCATATGATACACTCTTACTAGCAGAATACTCGTACGCATTTATCACTTTCCGTTTCGCAGCAACACATTCCGGAACTAGAGTCGAGAGGCCGCAGGTGCCAATGCCCTGCCCACAGGGGGAGCGGCGAGCGCGATGCAGAGGCCCCCGGGCGGCGGCGGCGGCGGCGGCGGGCGCCTCTGGATGTCGCCCAGTGGCCCCAGGACGCAGGAGAAGGTGAAGAGGCGGAGGAAGCAGATGGAGCCTCCGCCCCAGGTCTTCTCCAAGTTGTACGAAGTCGCCTCTCGTGGCAGGCGCCACGGTATGCACACATACATACGTACGTTGAATATATATAGTACGGAGAGTTGCTCTACAGCTGTCACCGTTTCTCCGCTCTCAGTCTCCATGCCTCTATATTTGACCATAGATCATCTTGCATTTCTCTTGCCGTCATAGCCTCTTGCACTCAATGATGCCATGCACGTCTGGGTCTTCATCTCTTCTGCCTTTCTGTCGGCACCAATTTAAGGACTCGTTTTGGACATCTTTCATCTGTCATTCGCGTTGCATGGCCGTAACCAGACGATTTGTATTTGCTCTATTTCGTCAAGGATAGATTTCTTTACATCCATCGTTCCTAATCCTGTCACGTCTGCTATAACAGCAACTTGTACGCCAGAAGTCCATTTCAAGAGCCACAAGCTTCCCTTTTGTTCTTTCACCCAAACTTCTGAACCGTATGTTGTAACACTTTAGTAGTGAGGAGTAACGACGCCTTTTCGTAGTGTTAGTGTTGGTTTTATTCCATAAGACAGAGTCTATACTTCGTGTCACGTTTCTCCCCAACCTTTTCGTCGAATAAATAAATCGCCTGGTGTTGATCGGAAGACTCAGCCCGGTGCAGCCGGCCGCTACGATTCTCCTCGTGAAAGTGGCTGAGTTGGCCCTAGCTGAGAAGCACCGCCCGGACTGCAACTCGAGGGCCTCCCGGGCGGATGTGGATGCGCAGGGCCGCACAACATGGTGTTCGCGCCGCTCAGCGTGGAGTTGGTGCTGGCGCTGGTGCTGCAAGGGGTGGGTGGGCGCACGGCCGACGAGATCAACGCCTTCTTTGAAGAGCGGCGCACCATGGACGTGGTGCAGGAGCTTTTCGACGCCATCTTGGCAGGTGATGTCTATGATTACACGATATGTGTTCACATGCTAAGAAATATAATTTATTATACGACTAGTTTATAATGCTAAACTTTAATTTAAGTGTACTTGTTTCGAAAACGACCGTCATTAGAAAAGATGTTTCAAATTTGTACTACGGAAGCAATAAAGCTTCATTATAAACGAATGTCATGATATTTTTAGTATAACAGAATTATACATTTATATCACAATCAAAGTTAATTTTTAGAAACAACTTTATTGTGACGTCACGGATATTTAATATCTGCGCGAGAAAACGTTGGTTGGCTTTTCGATTGACTCGACCTTCGTCCTGCTGCCATTGGCTGAATGTGTGATAGGCAATTTTTCTTGTCATAAATGGCAAATGCGCCATACTCTGTGTCATAAGACGTCATTTCAGAACGCTTTATTGAAATAAAAAAGGTCTTTTAAAACGACGCTGGAATACAAAAACAAATATGGAAAGGAGAATCAAGAGCCGAATTTTGACACAAAAGCAAATGTTGTGGGTTCTGATACGTGATGAAGTAACGAAACGTATAGGTAACTCCCTTCTTTGTCCTAAAAGAAGCGGAGTCAAAATTAACGTTTCTAGACTGCCACTAGTAGAAGCTGTTAATTTTAGGGCAGCAGTGTAGCATGCGAAAAGACAGTTTTTAGCACTTGTGCATAAAATCTCTAAGAAGGAGACTCCCCTCTGGTGGTGGAGTTATGTATATGTGACGTGTTATTTGATGCCTTAAACAAATTGTAATTACGAAATATGTATTATCAAAACGGACAACAATGTACGTGGACCCGGACATTGAAAAACTGAATTTAGAATAAGGAAATGATAATACCAATAAATTGAAATATGATGATAGAAAGTAGTGTAATATAATTAAAAATTGGACACGTGAGAGATATCCGTTAGTGATGGAAAAAACCTAAAAATTTTGCAAAAGGCTAAGAGGTAAAAGAGTAAACAGAGCGGGTATCGATAGGCGATTCGCCAATCCCAAAGGCGGGACGCGTAGCTCGTGAAGTCGTTCGAATGATACTGCGCATGGAAGAACAATTGAGCAGCGCGACCTATGAACTGCCGGGGAGATGCGAACGTGGTGATGGTCCTGATGGTGCCTTGATAAAGCTCTCGTCTCACAAACATATTAAGATGTGAAAAATTGCATTTGTAAGAGAGAGAGAGACGGACAGAGAAAGAGAGAGTAAGAGAGAGGGTAAGAGAGAGAGTAAGAGAGAGGGTAAGAGAGAGGGTAAGAGAGAGGGTAAGAGAGAGGGTAAGAGAGAGGGTAAGAGAGAGATAAAGATAATAAAGAGAAAGAGAGAGATTTCGCGTAAAGAGCTATTTTATTGTGACGTGAGTGTTGCCGAGGAATGGACATGTAATGGATTAAATATGTACCAGTCGATGTGTAATGGTGATTTGCTGGCGGATAAAATGGAATGTCAAGATCCGTCGAACATGATAGCTGACGTACGTAAAAGGGACGTCAAACATCAAAAACTATTTTTTTATATGTAAGACGGCCAAGTTTTAAGAAGTAGTAATAATATAATTTAGTCATGAGGAAGAGAGAGGGAGGGAGGGAGAGAGGGAGAGTGGGAGGGAGGGAGAGAGGGAGAGAGGGAGGGAGAGAGGGAGGGGGAGAGGGAGGGAGAGAGGGAGGGAGAAGAGGGAAGGGGAGAGAGGAGGGAGAGCGGGAGGGAGAGAAGGAGGGAGGGAGAGAGGGAGAGAGGGAGGGAGGAGGGAGGAGGAGGGAGAGAGGGAGGGGAGAGAGGGAGGAGAGAGGGAGGGAGAGAGTGAAGGGAGAGAGGGAGGGATGGGAAAGGGAGGGAGGGAGAAAGGGAGAGAGGGAGGGAGAGAGGGAGGGAGAGAGGGAGGGAGGGAGGGAGGGGGAGGGAGGGGTCATAAAATATTCTTAGTCACGAGTGATTGTGAATTCCAAGAAATGTATTAAAATATTAATCGAAATTGAATGGTTAAATTTGTTTTTATGTATTTTTGTTTTATGCATTGTATTGTGTGTTTATGGTCTATTGATAGCCAGCAGAAGATGAAATTATAAATATTTTCAGAAAGAAGGAGTATTTAACTTCGTTGAAATTATAATAATTCTCACGATCATATCATTCACGAGAATAAATATCCGTATCCGAGAATAAATATATGAAACTTAGATTTTCAACGAATGGGTACTATTCAACCCTTAAAACTGGAAATTCATATTTTAATTTTAGTTTAAAAAAAATAATTTGCCATATATTGTGAACAGTCATTCACAATACTAATCCCTACACTTGAAATGTGTTCGAAAAAGTATGTTTATATCAATGCAATACTTCATTTAACTTTTAAAGACTTTAATTTTGAAACTAAGGTCCTTGAATATAAGTCATTAATTACCTTAATAGTGCAATGTAACAATTTGTGTATTTCCATTATGAATATAAGCCATTTGTTTATTTAGAAAATAGTATGTTGCTGAAGTAAATTAATGTATTTTCTAACAAAATTATTTTCTTTCACACAGGAAAATCACAACCTAATAACAATATAGTATTGATTTTTTGCAACAAACTATTCAACGACAATAATTTACAAATTGAAAAAAAATTCAAGGTGCTGGCAAATAGAGGATATTTTACTGATCTTGAATCATTCGACTTTCAATGCAATCCTCACCAAAGCGTTCAGGCAATCAATCAATGGGTGAATACAGAGTACAGAGGAATTTTCAATTCTCTACTGACTGAAGGTAAGCCGAAAAAAATACTACAACAGTTCTACTCTTGAAATTGGCATCAATGGCGTTTTTCAATATAACTCTCATACCGGAATCAAAGTGAAGTATTTTCTGACAGGAGTTAACAAGAGTATTTCATATTCTATGCATTTTTCTTACCCCCTATTTCTACTGGTAAATGAGAAGGTTTGATACAGAAGTCAAAGGGGATGATGTGCAGCCCTTCTTGCGCGAGCTTCATCAAAATAATTGACTAGTTCCCCGCAGCCGCCCCAATTATGTTGAAGTCTTTCACAGATACTGCAATATAGTACAGTATGTATGCTGTTCGTCGGTTCGTTAGTTCATAAAAATATCACAGAATTTTATTTTTATTACGCAACACATTCATTAGAATGCGGCCTCTTCATTGGAGCCTTGCTGTTAAGTGACGTCAGCTGCGAAGTAAGCACTGATGAACTGAGTAAGATTTCAGCTGTACGAGAAATATGAGAATATTCTGACAAATACAATAAAATATTTGCGTTTTAAGTTCTATTCAAATCTGTTGCATAGATTTTTTCGTTTTTACCGAGTTCATGGGTATCAAACAAAACTATAAACATCTCTCATATGCCGAAGGGAGCATAGTTTCTTTCAATTTTGCACGTATTAGTAAGTTGTAATATAGATATTTGTTACTTTCTGAAACCTTCTAGACGCTAGATGTAAAATAGTCTGATTTATTGGGGAGTGTTGAAAAATAATTGGCACAACTATTATTTTGAGTTCACAGGAACCATTTACTGAAAGAACTAGTACAGATTATATTACAGGCATTACCAGCCCATGCTCTTTTGCCGTCATTCTGGCAGCTTCCGTATTTACTTAGCAATCCATTTGTTGGCTGTATCCCGACGCCACTGTTCGACAACTACTTGGAGTTCGTTATGAGCGGTAAACTACCTACCCCGCTGGCCCGTTTCATTTCCTCGTCCATAGTTGTCAAGAGCCTGGCGGAAGAACGCAGACGCGTCGATGGGGACCGCCGTCCTGTTTAACCAACCGCGGGCACATCTCCACACCCTTCTATTTCTGCGCACCGGTGAGGGTATGGGGCAACCAATGCGCACACACCTTATTCATCTTCAAATCCTCGTGGGTGTGGGTGTGGAATCTCCATGTGATGGACCTCCTACCTTCTCTAATTCATCAAACGTGATTGGCCATTATCAGGTTATTGACGTGCTGGACATATTTTGGTTGGCGCGCACTTGCTGGATAATTCCTGCTGCCATGAACTACCTATGAGAAGCAACAACACCATCTGGTGGCTGCATTATGTCTCCACGCATACTTCGACACACATTCCAAACTGCTGCTTGGCGGCAGTTATGCCAATCAATATTGAACGAACTAAATATTAATACAAATTCGATTTTTGTTGCTGCTTCACAATTCGAGTATTCATTAGAAAATTGCAGTGCATTTGTAGTGTTTCCCTGTGACAAATACAAGGAAATGGAGCGGCAACAAGAACAATTATAACTAGATATCCACTCTGAAGTAAAAAATCATTTAATGGTAGATACACCAAATAGTGATACGTCATAATAGCTGCCGCATGCATTCGCCCGCAGTAGCGTTTTTTTGTGAACAAGTTATGGTCAATTTTCAAATACGTCTGTATAGAAAATACAAGATCTTTCCAACCTCATATTGAGGTCGAATACCTTAAAAATGGGTAATTTTCAAAGTATGATTAAACTTCGATAAGTAGAAAAAATGAAAGCTCAAATCCTTAATCATTTATTGGGTCCTTGAATATTTTAAAATCAAAATATCATTCAATTTGTTATATTTTTCCTTTAAAATTCCTATCCTGTTATCGTAACCATATTAATTGAATTTCTCTCTTTCTGAATTTGTTTATTTTCAATTTCAGTGCAATAGCTCTTTGTTGTGTTTCTCCTCTTCAGCTTTTTTCGCAAATGTCTTTTGGCTCAAATCATCAAATGGCTTTTAAATATCATATTCGTTGTGGGGATTAAACATTCAAATTCGGAACATGCATTTTAATATAGATTAAGAAAGCAAAACACTAGATGGATATGAAGAAAAAGAAGGAAAGGAATAACTTGATTATAAATGAGAATAAGTTAATGAAATATAAAATAATGTCAAAAAGGTGTGTGGATCACACGCATTATTGTCGTGTACTCTAATATCGATTATTTTTGCTCACGGTCCAAAGACGTAACAAAATATGAGATGTCAATAGAAAGAGAATTTTCCGGAGAGAAAAATTACTGAACTTAAGCTATAAAAATATTTATCTTTCTAGAACAATTGCAAAAAAATTAGGCAACGGAAACGCAATATTGCAACAAATGGGCGCCTCACTGTCTGTGAAGGCAGTATTTATTATGCCTTAAACGGAGAACTTTGATTGCGTACTACTTGAAAACGCCGTAGAGCCTTAAACATTTGCCAGTCACACCCAACTAAAGTTTGACGGTAACTCAGACATAGAAGTGACAGCACATAGAAGTGACTGCTTCAAAAACCCACAAATTAAAAATGTTCCTTGTCTTCCAACCTCAACAATGTAATTTTTTAATTTAAACTAATCATTGAGTTTTGTTCATTTGGACAGTTCTCTCATGCTTTGTATTCAGTAAAATACACGAGACAAGCGGATTACACAGCTCTATTGGTCACTGTTGACGAAAGTTTTGTATCAAAACTTCACCGGCATACCTAGTATTTAAAAAAATAGTCTTCATTGAGAACTTAATATCTATTTTCTATTGTATTGTGGATGTTTGTACGTTCATGCCCTTTGTTCACATAATTATAAACTCTCTCCCAGATTTGTCAGCACCATATGAGGAAACTACTATCAATTGCAATTCGAAGAATAAAAGAATGAACAAATAGCGTCTGATAAGCGTTTATTCTATCAATTTGGGAATTTTATTAAAATTTTGTGTTCATTCACTTTTGGTTTATGGGGTATGGAATTATAGAATCGATAAACATACCAATAAAACATTTTCGGGGTTCACCGCTCTTCATTTAACATTAAAAAAACACAAAATGTAGTTGAGAAGACAACTTAAATTGTTCCTAGACAAGAACCCTTAAATTGTTTTATTTGGTTAATTAAATATACTCATTAGTTCCATGAAAAATCGTTCATTATCTGTATGCCAACAATACGTGCTTGAATTTTTCAAAATTTAAATTGTTCTTAAACGGAAACAAAAAATATTGAACGTAACATGTAGATAAAGGGGTATAATTTTATCTTCAACATACTAGTGATGCAATTATGCCACTCTTTGAACATTCGTTTCGTTAATTACAATAAATGTAAAGATCTATGTAATTACGCGTAATAATGTACTAGTGATATTTTTGCGTATGAACTGAAATTATGTTATGAACTTTGAAATGAGCACGTCAAAGGCACTTTCGTGCGATTTGCGAACATTATTTTATTACGAATTCATGGAATATTACAAAAACATTCTCTTCTGGTCATTCGCAATATGGGAGGTGACAGCCATGTTGATTTGTATCGTCTTAGTATTCTGTTTACTTTGCAATGCCTTGTTGTTTAATATGACCATGACTTCTTTGCGTTACGTGTACTGCAAAGTAACGTATTCTAATAAATAAAAATTGTTTCCAAGCATGGGTTCTGGTTACCAAGACCAAAGATCTCCAGTCAAATCTTCACTCCGCTATTTAAAATATAAAATGTTATAGATAAATCTCTAAATTGTCGTGGGTTTGAGCCCTAGGGGTATCTCCACTCCGTTCTAAAGAAAGTTCAGCAATTTGAATTTCGCGTAGTGACTTCACCCTTTATTTTTCGGCTCATTAATCAGATGGGAGGTAAAAGAAAGAAATGACGGGGAATCGTGTTTCAACATGCAAAAATTTTTTTCCCAAATAGCTAGTTAATATTAATACTGCTTTTATGTTGACAGACGATATTTCAACGGAAACAAAGTTGGTTCTCGCGAATCTGATTTATTTCAAAGGAAAATGGAAATATCGATTTCACGCCGAAAAGATTCAAAAGTACCCGTTTTTCGTAACGCCAACACGATTCAAAGAAATTGAAATGATGACTAACAAAGAATATTACGGATATCGGTCACTGAAAGATATAAATGCAAGGATGTTGGTGATGCCTTACGCTGGAGACAAATTCTGCCTGGTGATTATTCTGCCCAAAGCAATTGACGGAATCTACGAAGTGGAAGAAAAGATGTCTAAGACAAATCTAATGAAGGTAATGAATAATTGTGTAATGAATTGGTGAATGATATCCTGTAAATGTTTTTCTAATATTTGTAGAATCGAAGTAGTCGAATTTTAATATTTAAATTAAATATTTAATAATACTTTGAAAGGAAAATTTTATGTATAAACCAAATACTCAAAATATTGCTGTAGATGTAATGTATTGATTAATATTGGACATTGTTTTACAAATTCCAAAATTGAATATTTGCCTTTTGACAAGAAGAAGTTGCAAAGGTGACCGTCAGAAACTTAAAGATAAAACGTTTTTGTTCTAAACCTTTAGCTCTAATCAGAAAACCGATTTGAAAAAAAGAAAAGCAAATGCAGGTAAAATTCTAGTCGATTTGATAATTAACCAGACTTAATTGGTTCACGGTAAAATGTCCACAGCAAAAATATCCTCGTGGAATTTATTGTTCATTAGTATGTCCACTTCATTACGGTATTGTGAAATTTCTTTATACGTCCACTGCAAATATGTCCACATGCCTAGATATTCGGTAAAATACAAATTCCCATTAAAAAATTATTTTTTTGTTTATTTATTTATTTCCACAGACCAGCATAACTGCTTTACTTGGATTGTTTTCATACAATAACAACTTAAAATACAGGTATACAAATAAATAAGACAGCAGAATACCTTT
>BOPP01000142.1:1688734-1709029 GCA_017312745.1 Gryllus bimaculatus
TGTTGTGGCTGTTTTATTGATGTCTTTAGTTCTGGTATATTTTGGTTTTTCAATAGTCTTGTTTTGGTAACCTTCATAAATTGCTGTCTTTAGGATTTATTTTTTTTAATGTAATTTTTTATTGTGGGATTCTGTGCTCGTCTAAACTAGTCTTACTTGGTGTGTTTAGTTATTTAGTATTTTTAAGTCTGGGCTTCTATATTGCTGCATTGCCTACGTATTTTGTGTTTCTTTTGAATAATTTTTCAATGCCGATAGTATATGTATTTGTGTATATTTTGGTTTAGAATTTGAGTTAGTATTGTTCTTTTCTTGCTTTTGTATGATTTTAGTGAAGGTATCTATGGCAATATCAATTTCTTCTTTGTTCTTTCATGAATCGGCTTGTGGGAGAGAATTTCGACGTTTTGTTGAATTTACCCAATCTGTTTTTGTGTCTAGGCCAATGACAACTGTTTTAATATAGCTCATATCAGAGGTGAGATAACAGGACAGTGGTCAGAGTCTAATTCAGGTAACACATGAACATGAGGTGTGTTTTAGATTTTTAGAAATGTAACTGTCAAGGATATCTGGTTCAGCATTACAGTTTTTGGAGTAATGAGTAGGGTTTGTTGGGCTTGATTTGAAAGTTTGTTTATTTGATGAGGCTTTTAGCAACTTGAGGCAACCATTAGGTGTATTCACTTTACAACCCCAATTGATATGTTGCTGTTTAATCTCCCATTAAGATCTACGTTCTGTATTATGTAATATTAGCTTTAATTCATTTATATTGATTTGTTTTTTAGTGTTTATACGCTGTGTATGATAATTTAACTATTAATTTTACACGAGTTATTTTACTTGCTATTAGCTCTAGGTTGTTCGATTTTGGAATAGAAATTAATGAGTGGTCTAATTCTTTTTAATTAGTATTGCTACTCCTCCTGCTGCATGTTGACATATGTCTGTCTTCTCTGTAACAGTTATATCCAGTCATTTTGAAAGGTTGTCTCTGGTGCCACCAGGTGTGTTTCTGTTATGCATGCACATTGTTTATTAGTTGGCTTTTCTTCAGGATGTAATAATGTATGCTATTTTTTTTATCTTTGTCAGCCCCCCATTGCATTCCAGTTAAGCAATCGTTTATTGCATTTTACAGTGGGCTGTTATCTCCATTTTTATTATATTTGAGATTTGATTTATACGAAGATTTTTTGTATCTGTGGATTATGTAGCTGTATTTAGTTACTATTGTTGGTAACATCTGTCATTATAAATTGTGTCTGATACTTTGTCGTATGGTTATTCGTTAACTGTTTGTGCCTAAGTGGATGAGTTGTAGTATCCTTGGTGTTATTAGGACCATTGTGGATGTAGTGGATTTTTGATTTATGTTTGTTTGTTGCGGGAATGTCTTGTGAGTGAAGTCTTCGTTTTCATATTTTTGATGTGATTGTATAGCTTGGAATTTGGTAGTTTAATTTTATTCGATGATGTCTCTTTCTTTTTGTAAGTACTCTGCATTGATCTAGACGCTAGCCATATGATTTTTCTTACAGTAGAGTACCCAATGGGGTCGCGTGGGTTTGTGATTAATTAATTTCAGTTTTTGTCACATGTCTGTCTCTGCACAATAGCCAACTAATTGTGGCATTTGTGCAATATTTTTTTCGCTGTCCAAAGTAATGCGATTTTGGTTACATTCGAGGGGCCTTTGGTTCCTCTTATTCTATCTTTACATACAGTCGCACAGTTTCAATACAAGTACAATACAGGGAATGCTAGATTTAAATATCTTCCTTCCATTCTATGAGCTTTGAATAGTTCTAAGGCTACTTACTTTGAATGGTAATGTTCTCTCGTTAGTTTAATATGGTTTACTTTCCATTGGGACCAGGCTTAGACTTTCTAATTCGTAGTTCAAATTTCTTTGTCAGTGAATATTATGGTACCATGTTTTACTTACTAACTGATAAGTTTTTTCAGTTTGCCACACAGTATGCGTTATGGGAACACTTCTTTTTTCCACAAATTATTTCTGCACTTTCGGTGATTTCCCTGAAACGGTGTTTCATATAAATTTTTACTGAGATTCCTTGTGTTTGAGTGTAAGCCGTTTCCTATGAGTTGCTTTAGGTCTTTTGGTTAGAGAGAGTCCTTCCTATTATTTCTCTCGCGTTTCTGAGGCAAATCGGGGAATTTTAATTTTCGAATTGAGGCTCATTGTTACTTACATTCCTCTGAATCTCGTCTACTGATCTCTATATTTCGAGTATCTATTATGAGGTAATCGCTTGTACTGTGCACAATTGGATCCAGCATCTCTACCTCGTCGGCGTCACGTGATAGTGTTACTGCCTACTTTGCAGAGTCATCTTTCTTTTGGGTGTATGTGCCGCTTGTTTCTGGTTCGAATCACTGGGATTTCTGTGGCCTACCTTTCTGAGATTGCGAGGTCTTCCAGTTGATTGTGCGCCGTGGTCCAGTATACTTGAGGAATATTGTGCGTTGTTTCGCGCTCGTTTTTGATCAGTCGCTGAAGATGAAGATGTTGCTTGTAGAATTGGTTTTCGTGTTTCTAACTGTGTTAAGATGTTCTTGGAGAATATATTCTTGATCGTATGGAGATGTTGATCCACTGTTTTGTAGATTTGCTAATTTGGCTGATTTCTTCGTGAGCAAGTGTGAATAGTTTTGTCTTGTGATATATTCACAGTTTTCGCATTTTTCCATCATTATTTAATAGTTCGATGGATCTGCTGATGTGTTCTCCTAGTGAATCTTCTTCTGTTAATATTTTGAGCACTTATCGTATTATTTTGTAGCACTTTTTACTGTAGTTTTAAAAATTTTTAGTTTTGTTATGTCACTCACTATAAGCACACTTGATTTTGTCTCTGTGATGGTGCTAGGACACGTCCGTTCCGCTCGGCGGTTGAGAGCAGACACAACTTAGTAAAAAAAAATTATAATTTTATCCTATTACTGAGACAGTAAGCAGCTTAAAATGGTACAGAGCACACATATTATGGTTCCCTTTCTTGTGATTAGAGCCTTGGTTGTATCAAATTATTATTTCTTAAATGCATTGTTATTTTTTAGATTTCTTAATATTGAGACTACCAACATTTATTATTCGTTTTTAGATTTCTTTCAACATTTGATCTGTATTTTTTGTATCATTCCGAATAATTTCTAAACATTCCCAAATATTCCGAACATTCACCCTTCCACTACATTGTTAATTCTATTAGTACTTTGTAATGAATAACATTATTAAAAACACTGTAGAATGAACTAGACCCGACTCTGAACTTACTGAACTGGACGTTACGTATGTGTACAGTTTTGAAATAACAAACTAGTGGTGCTACTGAATGGCACAGACTTTCGCCTATTCGTTTTATATTTCCACTGGTCTTGGCTAGCTATTCGGACTTGCCACACACTCTTACCAGCTGCCGCCCAAATTATATTGCCCTCTCTATCGCCGTCCAAAGTACATTTTTTTAAATTTAAAAAGAATTGGTGTTTCTAATAGTAGCACGGAAATATTTTTTTACGAATATTAAAGAACAGTAAAAGCTCGTCCTAAATGTCAATTGAAAACATTTGGAGCCGTTTATAAGAAAATGGTATTTAAGCGCTGCTGTAAATTCAAAATTTGAATATCTTTTCAAAGAGAGCTATTGAGTATTCGAAAACATTATACAACGTCATTTCAAGTACTTCTAGTACTATGCAATAGTGTTTACAAATCTCTGGAAATATGCATATTAAAGGCGAGAGAAATCTTTCAAAAACATTATATTTGTGTTATTAAAAAAAACAAATTAATGTAGAAAAATTAATTCTATGTCATTTTAAACAGTTCAACTATCACTACCTGTTTAAAAAGGTTGAAGACAATATTAGGTGTCGTTTTTGAGAAAATGGCGTTTGAGCGTTTCTGAAAATGCGGAATTTGAGCTAGTTTTCGCGGAAAACTTGAGTTTTAGAGGAACTTTATCATACATTATTTCAATCACTTGTAATCATAAGTACATTAAAGTAAAGATGTTGCCGCTGATGTAAATATAAGATACAAGAAAGAAAAGGTAAAAAATACACGTTTGTAATTTTTGAAAAAAAAAATTAAAACAACAATATGGCGTTTACAACGTCTTATAGACTGCATTTAGTACTATTCGTTCCAAAAGTTTTAAGGAAACATTTTAGCCGCTTTTGCCATTTTTTAAAAATTACACAAAGTGAACACAATATAGCGCTAAAACTACTACAATTTTCAAAAAAAGTATATGACCTTGAGAAAAGAAATAATTATTGGGAACAAATTTTATATGGAAGAAAATCCTCTATTTTTAACTTTGTGGTTGTACGAAGACGCGGATTCAAACTTTTGCAACTTTTAGAAATTCAGTAATAACCATGAAAATTGGACTTATGCCATCTTTATAAACGAATTCTTTCAAGAAATTTAAAGAAAACAATTAACACTGTATTTTGAAAAGAAAATTGAAAAAACACCAAGGGCATCATGCAAAGTAATCTAAGATAAGTAAGTTTTAAAGAATGATTTTCGAAATCTCAAAGCTTCGACTCGAGCCAGATGGACAGTCGTTTCATCAAGTTAAAAAAAATCTCATGTATGGTTTAGACGCAAGTAGTGTTTACAGACGGACGGACGTGAAAAAAAAAACTTTTTCGGTATATCAAGAGACGGCAAACGTATTCCCTATTCACAAGTTTCCCTATTCCACGTACTTTACTGCGTGTATAGGACTCTCAGTTCGAAAAGTTTGAGTTTCCGAGAAATTTTATATGACATTATTTAATCTCATGTACTCATAAACACAATATTGTGAACAAAATGCCACAAATATAAATATTAACGATCTGAAGAAGAAATAAATAATATTATTTTGTAATTTTTGAAAAAAAAAGGATAGAGGAATATGGCGTTTATGTCATTTCATATAGTACATACAGCAGTGGCTTCTTTAAAAGCGAGTAAACAGCAAATAAAAAACGTCGAAGCGGGTATTTTGGTTTACTGTGATCCGGGCTACTCTGTTTATTTTCTGTTTGAAGACATTAATTATAAAGAGACTAATTATGGTTTTATTTGGTTGAAAGTCTTCATTTAAAAGAAAATGAAACATTTGATAATGGGCTTAGAATATTTCGGTGACAAGTTGAAAAATAATTTTATGTATTCAAAACAAGCACTAGTGTTCCATAAAGAACGCTTTATAAAAACTTTCGTAAAACCACAACAATGCAAACTGAAAATCAGTTCTATTTATGGTAAAAATGGCGTCTCTAGCAAGAATTGATAATAATTCATGTGTCCATAGTTTGCAGAACTCATTTCTGAATGCGCGCAGTGTTGCCTGCACTTAATAAGAGAGATGTGTTTATATGGACAAAAATTGAGGTATAATATTAGTACATACAACCATTAAGAGTGAGAAAGTATGTGTTGTTTTAGGACCACTAGGTTTAAATGTGTCACAATATCTTTTTACCCAAAATTGTATTTTTAGTTTAATTGTAAAGTCTTAATTGAATTTCCTGTTTTATGTTTAAGGAGCTTCAATTAGTAACGCACCCGGAAGTGGAAGTGTTTTTGCCGCGCTTCAAAATCGAAAGCAAGCTCGATCTGACAAACGACCTCAAGAGCCTTGGAATAGTCTCTCTGTTCGACCCTGAGATCTCCGATTTCTCAGGACTGATCAAAACGAAAGGCCTGTACTTGAACAAAGTCGTGCAGAAAACGGTCATAGACGTCAACGACGAGAGCGGCTTTCTGGGCCACAGCATCTTGACGGCGCCGAAGCGCATTAGCACGGAGCAGCGGAGGTTCAAAGTCGACCACCCGTTTTTGTTTTATGTTGTGAACACCGAGTGGCAGAACGTGCTGTACGTCGGGAGATACAAAATGCCTGAGGGTCCTGGATGCACCATGTCGTCATCTTTCAGCTTCAGGGGGTAGACATTTGCGAAGCAACTTTGCCAACCATATCCCTTGCCTCATCACTAGATACAAGGCGCTATAAGGTCCCGGATGTTCTTTAACTTTAAACTCCATCATACAAGTGTAGCCATTTGCGAAGCAACTCCACCAACCACAACTTCTGTTTTCTCATTACTGGATACAGGATGCTCTATGATTTGTGTTGCGCGTGAACATGCAATTTTATCAAACAGCTTTCGAAGGAACTTTGCAACTCAGTTGTCGCATCGGAGGATTCTGGGTGCTTTGCGATTGTGGACGCACTAGGTATATTCTCAAATGTCAACGTATGGGTGTATCAATTTGTAAAGCAACTCCACCAACCACAACTTCTGTTTTCTCATCTCTGGATACAGGATGCTCTACGGTTCCAGATGCACTCAAACAAGAAATTTTAGCATACGAGCGTACCCACTTCCGAAGCAACTTTACCAACTTCTGCTCCTTCTAGTCGCGTCTCTCGATGCAAAATGCCGGACGGTCCCACATGCACTATGATGTCACGTTGCCAACCGCAAATCGACTTCGCCATCTCCCTTCTTTCTTGATGAAGAAGTTGCACAAAAAAGCCAAAGAAAGAAAGAAAATTCTATTCCTGTAAAAATACAAGGGCATCTCAGAGTGAGATCGAAGACCAACTAGCGACTGATGTTTTACTTCTGGTGCCTCTTGAGCTTACAACATCTTCGTATAAAACGATGGTGATACGTTGATGAAGTCTTAGCAGAGTTGGTTATTGTCTTATGATGAATAGTATTCAAGGCATTTGTGAAATGGAATAACATAAAATGTTTGGTAATTTTTTTAGATTTTTCTCTGCAGTTTTGAAAATGAATAAATTGTATATTAGATTATAGTATTTAGCATAGAAGTAAATGCAATAGGATTAACAATTCTTGCACTTTGCTTTTTAGGCTGCAGCCCCCAAATGACTTTTTTAAATGCATGGATACGACAATGAAAGTATCACAGTTAAGCCACTTCATGTCAAATAGCACACTCATAAAACATGAGTATTTTTTAGCAACTTAAAGCTTTTTATGAGGTCTAGAGGCGATAATAGGTGAAACGTATTTCTTCTTTTTTTCTAATAATACCGCTTTCAGAAATACTACTAATTAGTTTTTTTCGAATAATCATGCACACGCTAATATTTAAAATGTTTTTGTGCAAAAACGGTTTACTTCAGAAAAATAAAATTACACTTAAATTCACCGAAAAAGATATACCTACATGCCATGTAAATATGATTACTTTAAACATATTACTTAAGTATTTAAAATGCAAATTTTTATGTTAGGTCGACACTTCAATTAATTGTAAAAAATACTATCGTACCTCTACAATAATTTTGAATATATCGGTTAAACTTTGAAGTGAAACGCACATAAATAACATTTGTTTGAAACAAAATTGCTCACTGGAGCACGGAGACAGCCCTGCCATCCGCTGGACTCGCTGCTCGAACTTGTTATGAATTGCAGAAACGCACATACGGTCTCAAAGGGAAATTTTCCGATGAAATACGCCAATTAAGTTTATTTACAAACAACTGATACTGCTAGGGTCTGTCTGAAACAGAGAGCTCTTCTTTCTAAGATATACTAAGTCAGTTGTATTAACAGAGGAATACGCGAAAAATGTGCGTTGTTCTGTAAAGTTAGTAACCACAGAAAACCTTACACTAATATCAATACTATTATTATTTGCATTTTTTAATATGAAAATCTATAATTGCAGAAGACTGTGTACATTAAGGTTGTTACAACCAATATTCTTGAGAAGTTGAAAACTGCTTCCCATGAAAAAAAAGTTAAAATGTTGCCGTCAAAATAGCGTGGGAAAAATTCGTTGCAGCTTCTTTATTGTTGTTTTCCATCCTCATACATTTTCATATTTTTTGTATTACTTAAGGTTTCAAAATACGGATTCTTTATAAGTAGGATGTATCGATATAAGATTGTTACTTCAACTTCATTTAAAGAGGTGTCATACAACAGGATATTAATGGTATCTTGAAACTAAGCACACTGCAACAGTTTCGTGAATATTTGAAATAAATCTTCATATCTTCAAATACTAAGATCCCTTCCCTTCCCCGAGCGCGCGCTGGCAAGGGAGCCGCTGCGATGACTTGTAAAGCGGACTGTTACATTCAAAATATACGCTAACCACTAGTCGCAAAAACATTAAAATTATTAAAACAATAAGTATCTAACATATGGCAATATGTATATCATTAAATTTGATTTTTGACATATGTCATCATAAATCGAAAACATGTATATTTCTATTTGAAAATTTAAGTTACTTCAAATATCTCGTAAAATACAGGTGATAAAATAGAAATGATTACACGTATTAATTAGCGTCATTCCCTCATGCACTTCCGTGAAAATTGCATTTCAATAACGTCAATCGTTCAAAAGTTATAGGACGGGCTAAAGTTACATGACTTATCTGTATGTATGTATATCTACATCGTGCGTGACAGTCTTGCTCCTTGTGGGTTCGGTCATGAACTGTCTTATGAGGACGTTGCGAGTGAGGAGTGGAGGACAAAGCCGACATTCGGGTGGCTCGATTTGCGTTGAAAGGAAATTAGTTTTGAAGCGTTGAAAGGAAATTAGTTGACATCCACCATTGCGATTTGAACGTGAGGTCGTGGCAGAAGACGACGACTTGGAAGAAAGGTTCAGAGAATAAATAACTAGATTTGCGTCGTGGGCCGTTACTAGTGATGCGTTAATAGTACGTTAATAGTGAGAAACGGGAAGTACTGTTACGAGATCACAAAAGCGTGAACGATCGTGCTCCGGTGTTCAAAGAAGAAGCAATAAGAACGAAGCGGTTGGAATTTTGGGCTCGATCTGGCGCGTGGCGAGGGTAGCAGCAACTGCCGACGAGGTCTGCGAAGGCACCGTAGCGGGGTCGGCAGCGCGACCTCTTGCGCTCAGAGCAAGGTAAACAAAGACAAGTGTCCCGAAGTGTTGCGACCAGCACCACAGCTAGAAACGTTTTACTCGAGCCGTGGTCAAGCAGTCAAATTGTATAAACTGTGGGAGTACTTAGATGAAAGATTCAGGGAGAATATTACTGTTCTTTTATAATTGAATTTGACTGAGGGCGTATTTGCATTTTCATGGCGTTTGTGTAAAGCCTTTTTACAATTTTCAACACACTACTTTAACGTTAATTAGGGTTGAAATACTCAAAGTTTGTAAATTGATTATATAAATAAGAACATAGTATGCATTCATTGCCTTGATGAGAAACCAACTAACGTGGAAGGTTAAGTCTGCATCGTTGAATAATTCTGAATTAAAATTAAATGTGTAAAGTTATCAGAAGTAAGTGCACTCATGAGTAGTACCTAATACTTGGGCTTCGATATCCTGGAAGCAACATATAGAGGTAAATACTCAGCATGCCAAAACTAAACTAATTCATCTCCGACCCTTACTGAATCAACACAGTCAACTCTCCAAATCCAAAGATATACTACTCTACAAAACAATAATCCGGCCGACATTACTCTATGCTTGTCCCATCTGGACCAATGCTGCTAATTTCAACCTAAACAAAATACAAGTTATCCAAAATAAATTTTTAAGATAAATTACGAAAGCACCATGGTTCATCAGTAGCAATCAATTACACAATGATTTAAATATAAACACTATAAAAAAACAAATAGACTACCTCGCACACACTTTTTACACTAACCTTCTCCTAATTCAAGCGTCATCCTTCTATAAACTAGGCAAAACCCCAAATTACCAAACGAAAATTAACAATAGATATCTCCTCCATTCATTTTATAAAATGTTTGCAAACTTGGAATAATATTAATCTGAGGTGCTTCCTGCTTCGTCTCCCAGTTTTTTATATTATTGTAATGTATAATTTTAAGTTAGTGTAAGTTAGTATAAGATAGATTAAGTCCATCAAACATTTTCACAGTTAATAAGTAAACTGAACAATGTAATGCCTTCCGAAAATAAGATGTCAATAATAAAAAAACCTTTTCCATTTCTTTTATGTTAAGAGCAAACTTTTGCAGTTCATTCAGTCAGGAAGTATACGTGCTCGGCAGAAATTAATATAATTACTATAAAAGAATGTATTTTGATTAAAGTTGCTGGCATTCAAAATTTGTGGATAATGTTTCAAGAAACGAAATACCAAGTTAAGTTTGACGATCAAATTTGATTGTTAATTGTGCTATTTTTGTGCTTCGATGTTGTGTATGTCCATGTATCAGTCGACTTCCAAAATTCATGCACTACTTACTTTTGATTTACGTGCCTTCGGTTATACTTTCTCACATCCGAAGACCCACTGCGCTAGGATAAATTTAAGGTCGTCTCGAGCATTCATCTATGTCATCACCCTGTGGCTGTAGATACTGTGGTTTTCATTTAGGCATATGTGTGTGTGTTATTTATTTCAGAGATAATTTCAAAAATTTAGATATTTTCGTTCGCGGTTGTTAATGACTCATTCTACAATGAAGTCAGTCTGAATGAGTAAAGTGTTATAACTCGTTTTTTATAGTCAGGAGATCTAATTGAGCCATATATTGGAGTTTTTGAAAAATCGAAAACAAAAAATAGTGAATGATTAAATGGTTTTCAAGAATGTCTGGACATGAATGTTTTACAAGAAATAACACATATATGATGAACTATTGATATTTATTTTCCCTCTTTATGTCTCCATCTACGCATTAATGTTAAATATTTTTCATTGTCAATTTATTACAAAGTAAGTATGTATTATAACAGTGAAGTTGCGGTGCATTTTGACAGTTTTCACCTGAAATTATTAAAAAAACTAGATATCTTAACGTTTGGAGATAATCTTCGTTTTTTTTAATTCAAAATATTTTTAAAATATTCAAGAAGCAAATATTTAAGTGTTTATTGGAGGTTTCAATCAAATTTTTAGTCCATCAAATGTATTTATTAACATAATAGAGACACGTAAATGCTAATTACATAAAAAATCGCGGTATTTCCAACTGCTTTACTTCATCAACATTGCTCTGACCCATCATGGAAACTGTCATCTTTTTGTACAAACAAAATTCTTGCTTATTTTTACAATTGTTACAGCTCTTACAATTAAGTAACACTTCAAAACAAATTGTAATAAATTTCAAATTTTAAATCTTGGTAACATATACATTTTAATTTCAACGAGGATTACGAGATCGTAGAAGGAAAAACTTGCATTTTCTTTTACTTCAAGATAATAAACTTTTTAAATGCATGATAATTATGTCAGAAAACACGTAGGTGCCGTATGGCAAGACGAGGGATTTAGCTGAGTTTGATAAAAGAGTGTTGTAATTAGATGTTACGATACGTAAATCGAAAAAAAGGTTAATTCACTTTGCAAAAATGTGTAAGCTATTATATTTGTAGAAAAATGTAACACTCCTCCTGGGAAAAGTGAGAGACTGATGTTGATAGTACTTAGATGAATATTATTAGAACACTTGTGCTCAGTTTCGTAACGTTTAACTTCAATATGTAAACTGAATATGATGCGGTAAATAATAGGAGAGCGTTACACCACAAAAGACCTTGCTTGACCTTTCCAATAGTAAAAGAACTCAACCCGTCACGCAAACCGCACTTCCATCAGCGGAGTGTTCCTGCACAGCCAAACCCGTCGGTGTAATTACTTCGAAAAGCCAACTACGAAAAGCTGCCGCTGCGCTAGCACTCGCCCGGCAGTGGCCATCTCAGGATGCGTGATCGCATCAGGTAACAAACATCAAAGCATCGGGCCCGCCCGTAATACAGGAGGCCTTGCCGCATCTCTCTTCCCGCTGGTGCGAGAAGATTTGAATACATGAATATATGAATACGCGCTATCTCGCGGCCGCTATGTGACGTCACAGAGTTGAGGAGGAGGAGGATGAGGGGAGGAACTTAATAAAACGAGGACATGTGACGTGCATGACGCCCGGGAAAAGGAGGAGGCCCAAGGGCGCAGATGCAGGAAGTGAGAGCGCGCTCGGAAACCCAACGGGAAGAGCTAGACAGCGCCGGCGCGCGGTGGGCATTTTCAGTTCCCAATACCGGTGACTGGATGTTGCTTCTGGTACCCAAAATGTCAGTGATCAGGTTCAAAACCAGATGGGTTGATTGATTCGCGTTTTCGTGTTTCTGGACAGGTTGATTAGTTCTTTAAGTGTAGAGTGTTTATATCACGAGGTGGCGGTGTGTCCCTCCAGTTGGATGGTGACATTTGGCGCCAACCTACACGTCACATTACTGGATTTCCCCTGTTCAAGTTTGTCCCATCAACGAGGCACCGCCCCAGTCGGGGAACTCAGCTCTCTACTGGGCCCGGGATGAGTGATAGTGTAGAGCGTGTGTATGTGTGTGTAAAAGTAAGCGGTGAGTAAAGAGCAAGAAGGGAAACATCGCGCAGGTCCGTGGCCCATTTGTTAGAGTACTTCACCGGTATTCGCGTGGTGTTGATCGGAGAAATCACTGAAAACAACAGATCAGAGCAGCCGTGAGCAAGAATTCTCCAAGATGTCTCCTTCATAGAGATTCTTGAATATTCTACTAGATTCAAGATGTCTCCTACATAGAGTGGCTGATTTTTCCCTAGCTATGTAGCTACTGTCGGATAATCCTGTCTCTTGAAACCCTTGAAGTTTTCGGTGAGAGGCATTGCAGCCCTTTGCATTGCGGTCATTTGACGCCCTGTGCCAACACAGCCGGTGCCAGATGGGGGTAGTGGATTTGCTTTGGATTACTTTTCTTCGGTGTGATATGTGAGACTTATAGCATATAAAAGAACCGTTACTAAGAGTATTTGGAGGGGAAATTTGTGTTTTACTAGAGAAAGGTTCGGACGTGATTGGCCGGCTAATACTGCAAAACGGCAGCATAGCATTCACACAGCATTTAATACCACCACGGATTTGCCTTCAAATCATAAGATGTAATGGAACCTGCAATTATAAAACAAACTCGGTGAATGTTACGTATAATGCTCATATGAAATATGTTTGATATGTCATGAGAGATGTATCTTCTATTAAATGTACTAAACCCAATGTTACCGCAACAGCGTATGCACACATGAAGTGTCCGCGATCCTTTGTATCCCTAATGACCAACGTAGCTGCAGCTGTGTTGCCACTCACCAAACATCGCAATCCGTTGAGTTCTCTCTCGAGATTAAATAATAAACTTCTAATTTAATCGTAAGCAAAGTGATTTTCGTGAAATCATTCAAACAGAATCAATCGGCAAATGTTACCTTCTCTACTTTCGCGGTTATCTTGTTCCTTTCTTTAGAATTACCAATCAACATGCTGAATTACCATCTACAAGGCTTTGCCATTATATATTACGATATTTTCAAATCGCTACGAATTGGGTATTAAATCAGAAGAAAGTTTAAAATATTCGGCAGAAAACGACAAAATATGACTATGTAAATATATCCTTATAGGTAAGTTGGATCCTCAATTCTCAAAATGTTATTAGGTTTGAAATTTATTGTTTCAAAAAATATGTGTTTGTATACAATCAAACATATGTATCCCAGCAAACGTCGAAAATTTAGAAATTGGCAGTAGTTTGTAAATGGCTGTATCATTGTTTACCGATTCGACTTGCCTATAAACATCTTTAAGCATATATCTGAACATTGTGTAACAACAGAAATCGTCAGTGTCCGTGATGAAGCTTATTATAGTGCAGACAACGAAGTATGTTTACATCTAAAATGAGGTACTATGCATTTCGGCTGACTGGGGTTTAGAGCCACTTGCACGAATATCTCGAGCTGTGACCACAGTTGCTTGCGGACTTGTGTTCATTTAAAATATTCTCATCTGCTCATCGCAGCAACTACGCATGCATGCGGGATTTGTAATATTCCGATATTGATGTGAAATTTTGATACCCTAACTGTTGGCATTAACATTATGCTAATTCGTTGTCAGCTATATATATATATATATATATATATATATATATATATATATATACATAATCGACTATGACCTACTCTTATGGAAGGAAGGGTGCTTCGTAGACATTTTTCAAATCATTGCATAGAAATCGTATTCGAAATGAGCATATCTATCCATAAAATATATAACTATGATGAAAAACTGTATGTCTTACCATTTCATTCTATTTGTAAGAAAGACATGTTTTTATGTTCCAGTGATTAAAAACAATTGTTTAATGAGAATTGAGAAATTAATTCTCTTAAACAAAGGACCAGCATTTTGATTGCAAATTTAAGAATTTCTGAGATGTCGTGAATTTTAAAATTATCAATAGAAGTTAACAAAAATTGAAATAATACAAACCGTTCTGAAATTCGCAATATCTCTGAATGAAATGCTCACCTTTCTGCCATGAAAATAATATCCTTTGCATCCATTTTAGCTCTAGAAATAATTTAATACGAGGTGACAATTGAAACTGCGTTCCTGATTTTTAAATTACATTAAACACATACGAGTTTCCTACATTATTTTGAATGCAAATTCTTCAATTCTTGAAAACAATTTTTTATTTCAATTCATGGAAATTTATAATAATTTTTTTATCATTCTGCATATGAGAGAAGGCAGCCACTTCATGTCGCTCTATTGTTTATTTACTTTGCGGCATGCCATCAACGAAATGCTTTTTTATTGTATACGTATTTCAGAGTTCAACTTTCCAATAAATAAAAATTATCAATTAAAAATTAAATAGTGTCAATCAAGGATTAAATAGTGTCAATCAATGATTAAATAGTCAACGAATATGACAGTTGCAATGCACGAGTGCTGAAATTATAATTTACATTACAAATCAATGATGTCAATGTTTCCATGACTTTTCGAGAAAGTTCTCGGAGTAGGCCGTTAGGTCAAGTCCAAGACTCCCATCGTCTGATATAAAGTTATTTTTGCCATGTGATGTAGAATATTCGAGACCTCAGTTTTGTGTTATTTTGTCCCTGCGATATATACATTTATTGAGTAATCACAAGAACATAGTTCAATTCTTTCTGTTCAAGGATTGGTGTATATTTTGTTTCCTACTTGTTCTTTCAGTACTAGTTAGGAAATTATTTTCGGTACATTTCCAGACTGGTGGACAATAAAGTTGAACTTTTATATCCAAATAGTGGGTAGTTATAGATATATTTTTAGACTGTTTAGAGTAAAGAGCATTTTTCCTTACCTAGCAATTTCCTTATTCGCAAAGTATCTTGCAAAGTAGGCACTCACCTGAAAAAAAGGAAATTGTGTTAATACACGCAATAGCTTTTTGTTACAATAAACAAACGACACAGCTCTTTAAAAATAATACATTTTGACAAGGATTTACTATAAAAAATTTTGGCAAGGAATTTCTAAATACATATTTTAATAACTGATTTGAATAACTATGAATATAATCGTCCAAAACGCTATAGGCACTTGAGACACTTTCTTTATTTATTTTGTGAGCACAATAAATAATACACTTATTATGCATATTTGTTCAAAAACATCTAAAACTGTCTATAATCTATGGAGTGGGGTGTCTGGTGTACTTCAACTGTCTAAAAATACGGAATTTTCAATAGACTATCGAAATTGGTTGATTTAGATGCAAGTCATTGACCCAGATGCTTAATAGGGGTACCGTCCTTCTGTTGCAAGTTCAGAATAACAATGTGACAAAAGTATTAATAATGCAACAGTTGCTGGGGACCGACTTTTTAGGCAACAACACACGCAAGACTGGTCAACATCAATACTGACTCGACATCCTTTGCTCCAGGAATAAACTGGAGGTAAGGATTTTCGACAGAGCTTGCGATTACTCATGTTTAAGGTACAATGTCTATTTGACCACGCAGAAAGAATAGATTATGTATTTTAATCCAAATGAAATGGAGAAAATCCTGTACTCTGTTCCCTTTCAGAACCAGATTGTCAAATTTTGCAAAAACACAAATGTCATGCTTGAAATATAATGTTATGGTAAGCCCGCTGTATCTCTAGAGTTTATGTGTTATGATCCTACCCCGATGATATTGTATGATTGTGTTACAAGTATGTAAGATAACAGTATGTTATATTTTATATGTTATTATGTTGTATTATGTTATGTTATTATGTTATATTATGTTAATGTAATGTTGTGTAACCCTCGATAAGATGTTATGACCATGCCTTGATTGTTCTGTATGATGATGGTATGTAAGATAAGTAATATGTGGTACTGTATTATGTTATGACCAATACATTCTGATAATTTTGTTTATGTAATGACTGATGAAGTCATAAGTGTCTGTAAACACCTGTAATTAAAAATGTTGTCGCTAATAACCTTAGTCGTTGATGCGACAAAAAATAAACAGAAAAAAAGAATAGATTGATTGAAAAGTTCTAGAATATAGAAATGAAAATTATATTTCATTAGCTAATATACATATTGCGGTTCAAATTTTCAAAATGCTGAATTTCGAAGAAAGTTTATATCAAATCCCTCCTTTAAAACACACGTGTTAAATTATGTTGTCGGAATATTTACATGTTTTGTTGAACTCTTCTTTTGCTTGTATTGGTAGGAGGAAAGAGTGACTTACTATTTTGTTAGTAATGCAGAGAAATCAAACCTGCAGTTCGTTTACCGTTGCAGTTTTCTATAACTCGGGAACGAAAATGTCATGTTTTTCAAATGTTGCTAATCATGCGCTTTTTTAAATTTTATTTTTATTTATTTATTTATCTTGAACTTTTACCCATTCTTAAACTACTTATAGTTAAAATGATGGGAAGGGATTCTGGAACTCAAGAAAACGAGCGCAGATGATCTTCTTCCTCATACGTCACATACAGTTTTACTGTTTTTTTAACTGAATGTAAATTAAAGCAAATATTAGTTTTCAATTTTTCAAACTACGCATTTTGCAAAAAAAAAAAAAAAAAAAAAAGAATAAAAACGAAAAAATCTCCGAAATAAGTTCAAAATTTGGGACAAAATTGTAAGAAAAGCATTGCGGTTCTTCTTTTGAGTAAGGTATGTTCTTACGTATGTATTATGTATTTCTCCATTTTGGGTTCAATGTATGCATATCGTTTGAATTTTGACATTGTATTACGTAGCTTCCTTTCTACTATTAGAAAACCGAAAAATTAAGAAACTAACAAAAAAAAGTACTTTTGCGGCGATAAATGGCAGCAGGCAAGAGCATGTGACAAGTCCGAATAGGTAACCGAGGTCAAAGGAAATAGAAAACTAAGACTAACATTCTTCAGGATCGCCAGATCTGTTTGTAACCTCTTTTCCTTTCTCTCTTCATTTCATTTCGTTTTATTGTGTGTTGGTGGTGACGCGGGTAGCAGGGCGCGAGGGCATGGCGAGCAGCCCGCCGCCGGCCGCGGCCAAGAAGGGCAAGGGCCGCGAGTCGGTGAAGGCGCCGGCGTGGCCGCCCGCCTGGGCCGTGCCGCCCTGGCCGCTGTGGAGCGACGCCGACCTCAACAAGGAGCGCTGGGACGTGGGCCGCGTGGCGGTGCCCAAGGACCCGCTCCTCGCGTACGCCCCCGCCTCGCACTCTCTCTACGACACTTGCCATACCGGACAAATCTATTAGAACGAACGAATTCTCCCGGTTGGCACTGCCGCTGTCTCTGCAGCACATCTCACCGGGAGGTCCTACGTTCCAATCTCGGCAGAAGCAGGTTTTCGACACTACATATCTAGGTCGAGTTCAGTCGCCGTCTGGAGGAGAAATCTAGCAGTCGGGTGCTCTGATCGGTAGTTTTTCGTAATTTTTCTGATTATCACTACACGAATGCCGGAACAGTCCCTTTACAAAGGGGAAACGGGCCGCGCGCGATCTTTCCTTCCTCTTCCCTGCCCAATCCTCATCCCTTTCTTAGACACTCACATGTATTATGTAGTTTACAGAGATGAAAATTGGGAAAATATGACTGTAACTGAAATAATAATCTTCAAGTATTCGTTTGCTTTTAAACGATGATGAAAATGTTTTTCCTCAAAAAAAAATTATTGTATTTTATTTTAGAAAGAATATTGTCATAATTGTTTATTAAAAGATTTGACTTCAAGATATGAATCCATTCTAACATTCTATTAATGCCGTGCCAGAATCAAATCATTTCACACAAATTTATGACAATGTTCTTGCTAAAATAAAAAATAATTTTGGATAATGGTCCTAGAAAATATTGTAGAATAATCCCCTTAAAGTGATGATGTATAAATATATTCTCACGATGCGATTTATTCTTTGAGATTCAATTTTTTTGTAAAAATATCTACCTAATTTTACATGATTTGGCAAGTTTCTCCCCGTCTACTTTTATAGTTTCTACTTATTATTTATATATTTTTTCATTTATACTTTATTTTTGTAATGAATTTCATTTCTTATTTCTACGTTCCTAGATTTTCTTTTGATTCTTTTATTTTATTCACTATCTTCAAAATTTGTTGATATTTGTGTATTTTGAGACTGATCATGTCAATTAGGCCTACCTAACATATGTTGATGAGTGTAATTGACTCATAGAACCGGTGTGTTAAATATTTATTTTGAAGAAAAAAATCATTGATAGTTGAAAAGAAAAGGATACTTGTGTTTAATTAATTTATTAAGAAACATTTAAAAAAGATAGTTCACAGGACAGTCACCATGTTGATTAGAACACTATAAAATATGGTGATTGTATGGGTACATATGTGCAATCTATTATTGCGAGAACTCTAGAAAATCTAGCAATTTCATAAAAATATTATTGGGTGATTCAGATTCTAAAAAAGATTCACTGAATTACATATGTGATCTTTTGATATATTCTATTTTTGTACAGCTTTTGATAAACTTTTTCCATGCCTAAATATCCCTCTCTATTCCAAGTACTTTCCTTAATTGAAAACAAAAGACAAGAAGACAAGACCAACAATAAAATACATAGTTTAGGTTTAACGTCTCTGTTAGTTATTTTTGTGGACCATACGATGAGTTGAATTTTCTTGCGTTCTCATCGCCTTCATGATGATATTACTCAACATAGGAGTCGATCACTTCAAAATTAGGCTATTTTCTCAATCGTTAAGACGCGAAAGTAGTGTACGTAGCAGTTCATTCACTATGTGACTTATAATATTAACAGCAAATTTATATAAGCATTAAGCACGAGTGACACTATTAGTCTGAAGAAACAATGAAAACTTTCGCCGTTTATTAACGCGCCAAAGAAACAGTAAACACATGCGATTTTGGGTTTGCTCGTGAGGGGGGAACTGAGTCTTCCGATTCGCTGGCCTACGCACAACGCGCGTGCGCCCACAAATGGACACGTCATGCTACTGTTCTACGCTCACTACAGGGCCTTTTCTCAGAGCACGATGCGAAGCGAGGCCGTGCTTGAGTGTGCCTGCCCTCAGAGGTGGAAAAGCGGAGACATCGCATGGCGCAAGGGCTGTTAGAAACGCTTGAAATGGATGTATAGCCCGAGCCATGATAATGAAATATTCATTACACATTTCCAGATGAATAACAACGTGTTCAAATCGTAAGAGTCATGTAAGACTCTTTGTGTGTGTGTGTGCGTGCGTGTGTGTGTGTGTGTGTGCGCGTGTGATCTGAGTAGCAGTGTGGAGGAAAATAACTTTATGAGTGCGTCTCTAAATTAACGCACGAATTTACACAATTTTGATTCTTGATGTAATGAATAAAGAATCAAAATCGTGTAACTTTCACCCAAAAATGAATCTTCATATTTTATAAATATTATAAAGATTTATCTTTGAGACAGTATTGACTAATAAGAAATCTAAAATATATATCCAAATTACTGGTCGTTTTGACACTTGTTACGTCTGTCTCAGCAAAAGAATTATTGCTGCGACCATACGATTTTGAACTGCAAACTGGATTATCGTGCAAAATTTCGCACATCCTCAATATAGTGGCAAGTGTCACTTTTGTTATATCCAAAAACATGCAGGAGGAAACAAATAATAGTTTATTGGATAGAGTAAGTAAAAATCCCACAATTCAAATTGTGCCAATTCGAAATCAATCCACCGTTTGAAATAACCAAGTTTGTAGCGTAGTTGTTACCGCCAGGAGATGTACCTTTACGTAGTGCAGGCACCGAAATCCATAAGTGTTATACCAAGTGAGAAGTTCATCGTAGGCAGAATATCTTCGTTTAACACACATGCGCCTATGCCGCTTAGCTCGCTGGCCGTCTTCCGTTTGCTTGTCGCTCCTTGATATGCCGGAGG
>BOPP01000142.1:1709054-1743977 GCA_017312745.1 Gryllus bimaculatus
GGGAAGAGAGATCTTTATTAAGAGCATCTCACATGCCCTATTATGTAGTTTAACAGAAGGAATTGAAATTGGGAAAAATATGGAACTGTAAACTGAAAAAAAATTAATAAAATTCCCCCCCTTTTTTCCAAAAGGGTTAAATTTTTTTTTCTCTTTTTTTTCCCCGTCCTTTTTGGCTTTCTCCCCTTTTTCTTTTTTTTTTTTAAATACAACGAATTTGTCTTTGAAACACTCGACCAATCTCGCCGATTATATACACAAAGAAAAGGATGGGTTTTATATTATTTCCTTTTTATACGCTCCAACCTATTTTCAAGACTAAACACATATAATGATATTCTGTGTTTTTATTATTTCGTTAGTAAACAAGGATATAAAATGAGGCTTGTTCTCGGATGGAATTGTGTCATTTATTTAAAAAGAAATTTTGGAACCCTTCCAAGATATGAAAGAGAGTTTCCCCATTCTAACATTTCTATATACATGCCGTGTGCCAGAAATCAAAAAATCATTTCAACACCAAAATTTATGACAATGTTCTTGCTAAAATACCAAAATAATTTTGGATAACCTGGTCCTAGAATATTGTAGAATATGCCCTGGGGCTTAAAGTGATGATGTATACGCCGCAGTATAATTCTCCACGGTAATGCGACTTATATTCTTTAAGTATCTCAAACCGAGTTTTTTTTGATAGAATGGGTCAGAGAAAAAATATTTACCTGCCTAATGTTGTACAGTGATTTGGCAAGTTTCCCCCCGTCTATTTTCATGCAGTTTCTAACTTATTATTTATATATTTTTTTCATTTATACTTGGATTTGTTTGTAACAAATGAAATTTCATTTCTTATTCTTTCTCAGCGTTCTCCGATCTAGAACTTTCTCCTTATGATTCTTTTATTTTATTTTCACTATCATTTCAAACCAACGAATTTGTTGACATGTTGTGTATTGTTTGGCACTGATCTATAAGTGCAATGTGAGTGGCGTTTTAACATGCAAAATCTCACCGGTCTGTCCTTTGTCTTTGGTAGTTCCAGACAATCCTACACTCATACTCCTTTACGTGCACGGTGATTTCCGGATATATAGCTTTCACTCTTCCGTAGTTTCTTTCCAACGCATGTTCCAGGCACGACTTTCATAAACAACTTATTACCTAGCGTTTCCTGAGAGATTAATCACTAGAATCCATCTATTTTCTTCCTAGGATGCATCATCTAGAATAATTTTATGTTTCTATTAATATGACGAATTAAAATGGATTATCTGCCATCGCCTACCATAACATGGCAACGCGTATTCCACTTTTTAAAGGCACATCCTCTACCTTAATCTATATGTTTGATGAGTAGTTATATGTGACTCATTTTAGAAACCGTGCTGTTTAAAATTTGCTTTTTTGAGAAAAAATCTTGATTAGTATGGGAATAAGTAATATAGGATGCCATTGTGTTTAATTAATTTCAATTAAGAAAAGAGGACATTTTATAAAAAGATAGTTCATGCCAGGACAGTCACGCATGTTGAGTAGAAGCACTATAAAATATGGTGATTGTATGGGTATCATATGTGCAATCTATTATTCGGCTGCAGAACTCGCGTACACGAAAATCTAGCAATTTTCATAAAAATATTATTGGGGTGATTCCAGATTCTAAAAAAAGATTCACTGGAATTACAATATGTGATGCTTTGATATATTCTATTTTTGTGACCAGCTTTTGATAAACTTTTTCCATGCCCTAAATAATCCCTCTCTATTCCCAGTACTCTTCGCTTTAATAATTGGAAAACAAAAGAACAGAAGCCACAAGACCACAATAAAATACAATGAGGAGGTTTAGACGTTCTGTTAGCTATTTTTGTGGACCATACGATGAGTTGAATTTTCTTGCGTTCTCATCGAACTTCATGATGACATTACTCAACATACAGAGTCCGATCACTTCAAAATTAGGCTTTTTTCTCAAATCGTTAAGAACGCCGACCAAAAGATAGTGTACGTAGCAGTTTCATCACATAATGCTGAACTTATATTTGATAGTCTACACAGCTAAACATTATATATAAGCATTTATATGCACGAGCCTGGACACTATAGTCTGATAAGAATAACAGGAGTAGCACAATCACCTTTCTCCGTGTTTTATTAGGCGCATTGTGGCACGGCCAAAGAAAGCAGTAAACACATTGCGATTGCCTTTGGGTTTTTGCTGCGTCGCCAGGGGGGAATGAGCTCCCTTTTGGCCGATTCGCCTGGCCTTACGCACAACGCCGCGTGCGCCCAAAATGGACACGTCATGGGCTAGGCTGTTCTAGGCGCTCCACTACAAGCGGCCTTTTGCGTCAGAGCCACGAGCCCTGAATCGCAGGCCGTGCTTTGAGACTGCTGCGTGCCCTCCGGGAAGTTAGGTGAAAAAGCGAAGACATCGCCATGGCGGCACAGGGGTCTTAGTTAGATTGTTAACGCTTGAACATGGATGTATACGCCCGAGCCATGATAATGACAATCCTTCATACACCAGTATTCCAGATGAAGTACCACAACCGTGTTCAAAAGGTGCATCGTAAGAGTCATGTAAGAACTCCTTTGTGTGGTGGTGGTTGGTGTTGTGTGTTGCGTGGTGTGTGTGTGTGTGTGTGGCGAGCGTGCTGATCTGAGTAGGCAGTGTGGAGGAGAAATAACTTTATGAAGCTGCGTCTCCCCTAAATTAACGCTATTAGGGCGAATGGTTACACTAAGTGTTTGATACCTCTGGATGTAAGTGAACTAAAGACCCCTCAAAAATGCGTGACCTACGAGGGCTTTCACCCTAACAATGAATGGCTTCAATATTTTATAAATATTATACGAGAATGGCTTACGGCCTCTCTGAGACAGGTAATTGAGGAATAAGAAATGCTATGAATCTATCCAAACCTGTACTGGTCGTTTCTATGAGGACTGGGGGTGGTTACGCGTCTGTCTCAAGCAAAAAGAAATTTTTAATTCGCTGGCGAGGGACACCATACGCGATTTCCGTGAACTGCAAAACTGGTGATTAATCGTGCCCAAAATTTTTCGCACATTTCTCAATACTAGTGGCCATGTCAAACTTTTGTTATATCCGCAAAAACATGCAGGAGGAAACAAAAATAAAATAGTTTATTGGATAGAGTAAGTAAAAATCCCCAGCAATTCAAATTGTGCCAATTCGAAATCAAGTCCACCGTTTGAAATAACCAAGTTTGTTAGCGTAAAGTGTTACCCTCTTCTTGCAGGAGATTTGTTACCTTTACGTAAGTGCAGGCACGGCGAAATCGCATAAGTGTTATACCAAGTGGAAGTTCATCGTAGGCACCCGAATCTCTTCGTTTAACAACCACATGGCGCCTATGCCGCTTAGCTCGCTGGCCCCCCCCCCCCCGTTCCCTTCCGTTTGCTTGGTGTCGCTCCTTGATTTTATGCCGGGAGTGACGTCACAGGGTAAATAGGACTCGCCTCGGGCTTCCCCGTGTCCGGGGCCGCCATCGCTGCCCTAGCGAGCCACGAGAGCGTCTCGCCGCGTGGGGCCCAATTACGTGTGCGCCCGCCACAATATGGAGTCGCTTGGACCTCCATTTCAAGATTTGATCCTTGGCGTGATTCATAACATCAGCAGCAATAATCTAATAATAATAATAATAATAATAATAATAATAATAATAATAATAATAATAATAATAATTTATTAATGAAAATGAGTATACCTCGGTAGCTGTGTTAAGTTAAAGAAACAATAAATGCAAGTATTGAACAAGATAAATAATACAACTAAACGAACAAGAAAATAAATAAAAACACAAGTAGACAAGTATAAAAAATAAAGAGGAAAACTACCCATTTCTTCACTTCACTTCGCTACATGTCCCTTCGGTAACACGTAATTTATGCATTAAAGGAAAGTGCGTGTGGTGTGCGACAGGAACAGCGGCGTGGCCAGCCCCTCCCACGAAGGCAGCCCCAAAGGGCGCGGCAGCGAGAAGGGCAGCCCTCCGGGTGGGAGGCCCAAGGGCAAAGGGCGCAACTCCACCGACAACGATGAACTCATGTTCCTCCCGTGAGTGCCCGCCCCGGCGTATCATCTACTCTGAAAACTCTGCCTGCACGGACGCATGATCTGAATGTAGTGTAAATATTACTTCTTTTTACCCATCAATATAAATTTCCATAAAATTTCTGAGGTAGCCAATGAGCTCGATCAAATATATTTAAAACACAAAGGCGGAAGCAAGAAGACAGAAATTGAGCCACTCAACGTAATTTCGAAATTTTGCTTTAAATCTGCCCGTGAATCCGTGCTCGCGCGAGCTGCTTTTGCCGCCTGGAAGGCTCGGCTCTCCCGACAGCAGGAGTCACATTCCCAACTGTAGTCGACAAGTCATTTTACCAGGGAATTGGTGGAATAGAAATTTTTATTTTTTTATATTGATATTATAAAGAAAACCTTGTTTTCCACATCGACATAATTATGAAAAAGTTATGTGGCCAAATATCACGAAATTTTGACATTTTCTGTTTTTGGGGGAATAGTGTTGATATAAACATGTGTGCGTTTAGACGTCTATCGTCTTTTTCGCAATTCCAACGTTTTCATCTGATTTTCTTTCTCCTCTCCCCTCCTCTCCTAGTTCTTTTCTCCTCCTCTCTTCTTCTTCTTTAATTCTCGGCTTACATTAGTGTCTCTTCCGTTCAAATATTCACTATTAAACACAAGTTGGCAGATAGATTGATTAGTAAGACATACTCAAGACATTTAATCTAGGGAAATATGCATTGATGCTTACTTCAGAATTGGATGCATACAAAACATCTAGACCATGGAATACACGTCGAGAGGACAACGTGTCAACAAAATTTGTGTTCGAGGGACTGAAGTGATATTCTTGTGCGAAGCTTGGTTCTGAGGCATAATGCTGAATAAATGATAATATGGCGTTGAAAATCGAGGTTCCGCAATTATTTAGGATGAGCCAGTCTCTCTCTTGGAAGCATCCGAAGTGGACGGTGCAAATTTTGCAGACTTAGGATGGGGAACATTTTGATGTTAGAAAACGGGAAACTTACGTTAATTGTAATTTGTTAATGTGTAGTATATAATTCGTGATTTGAAGGTATTAGTTTTAGCTTATGTTGTAATTTGTGGTTTTGGGGATTCATGTAAAACAGATTTCGTATGTGGGAAATTAGAGTATTTTGTAGTATAGATTCGTAACTGAACATAATATATTGTTTTAAGTTAAGTAAACAGACAGGCAATCGCGAGTAAGCACTTCATCTGAGTCGCAAGAAGGGAAAGTCGCATTCGCGGACTACATTAATTGAGTACATCGGAGTATATAATATTATAATCAAACAGGATTTTATAATCAGCAGGATTTTCGAGGATAGTTTCAAAAATTCTCGCGCTCCCAGAATTTACGACAATAGCAGGAGCACCACGAGAACATTCCATCGACTGCATCCGGTCGGAAGACATCTTGAAGACCAGCGTAGAAGAAATTTCCGTCAGCTTACGATCATTTATCAAGAAATATCGTACGGAATTTGTAAATGTACGAAATAAAGAGAATTCAAATCATAAATGAGCTCAATGACTAAAGAAACGCAAATCTGTAGAATAAATGTTAACTCTTTATTATCAAACGAAGTAAAAAGATTGATGATTTGTAGATGTTGCAATCGAATTTCTTATAACAGGATAATTCAGCAGAACTTCTAGGAATTGCGTCTCTCCACTAAGTCGCACGTCCACATATAATAATAAAATATGAAGGTAAAGTATTATATGTCGAACCCAGGTTAGTAAAGTCAATGTAATGTTTGAGATAGCAAAATTAATTAATACTGTAATAAATGTAACATTAACAGAACAACATATATAGTGAAATTACATTAGAAAAATCGTTTAATCATCTCAAATGGTTGTCCAGCGTATGGCAATATAAAATGAATAATTGACTAGAAGAAGCTAGTTAGTTAAATATAAAACCATCTACATGAGTAATTCCGAGTGCATAAACGGCAGAGGGCATTATTCCCGTAAGTGTAGCACATGTTTTTGTTTTCTCGCTGAAGGCGCCAGTGGTCTGTCCGCACTGGATGGGGTCATTTGGCGCAGACCCACGCCGGCAGCTAGGGCTCCCGACCACGTGGTAGTGAAGAAGAAGAAGAAGAAGAAGAAGAAGAAGAAGAAGAAGAAGAAGAAGAAGAAGAAGAAGAAGAATGTTTGTATGTAAGGGGTGACGACAGGGCGACGAAGGCGAAGAAGAGATAAGAGATCGCACGTGATTCGCTGCTGTTATAGTACTGCAATCGATCATAGAAGCCGGCTTCTACAGTTCTTCTCCAGAGAGCGACAGATCTCTACCGAGCTTCATCTGAAAAGTCTGTCCCTGGCAGGGAGTGTATAATACTTGTGCTAAGAACGTTTGGCCAGAGGCACATCAGTGACATCCGCTGTTGCTCTGACATACCACAGCCGGTCATGTAGATCTGAGTATGCAATTCAGTGACTTTATCGTGTCTTCTTCTTCTTCTCTTTCCTATTCATCTTTTGTTTGATTGTTTTGCACTTCAGCAATGAGGGTGTTAATCCTTTAAGTGTAGCGCATGTTTTGCTAAGCTGCGCTGTAAGGCGAGATCCGTCTCCGACCTATCGTCGACTGGCGGGGTTTTCCTCAACTAGGTATCTCCCACCAGCGGGGCACGTCCCCAGCTGCTCTAGGCTCCGACCGGTCCTCCGGCATATGTGCTTGTGTAGTGCGTGTTAGAGTAACGGAAGAGGATAGCACAGGAAAGATCGCGCGCGGGCCGTGATCCTTTTGTTAGGCTACTGCTCCGCAATTCGCTTGGTGTTGATTGGAGAAACCGAGGAAAACTACCGAGCACCAGAATTCTCCTCGACATAGCGCCTTCTTCCTGCCACCGTCTCTAACCTAGTACCTCCCAGAGGGAGTGCAGTTACATCAGTAGCGCCCTCTGCCCTGCGTGCCCCGTGCACAGGTTCGAGGACCCGCTGGGGCCCGGCGCGCTGCCGGCGTCGCTGTCGGGGCGCGTGGCGGCGTGGGTGCGCGGCGCGGAGGTGCCGGGCGCGGCGCTGCTGTCGCCCGAGGAAGAGGCCAAGGGCGGCGCGGACGCGCGCGACCCGCCGGACCTCGCCGCCTGCAACCCGCTCGCGCTGCAGCTCTCGCCGCTGCTCAGGTCACACGCGCTCTGCTCTCGTCACAAGTTGGCTTTATAGCAAGGGTGTAGAAACAGCATGGACTTTCTCAGCAGGAATGCGTTTTTTGGAAAATGTCACAGGGATTTCATATAAAATACCCCTCCCTCCCAAAAATATTAAAATATCAGCTTCAAATTCAAGAGGCCGTGACATCAGCCAGATCCATTGAGGAATATCAATTTTTTGGAAAAAAAAGCTTATCGGTTTAGTTCCTGCGTGTTCACAGACGAACAGACATACGGGCGGATAAACAGACAGACGTTTTACTTGTACATTTTTTTAAAATTATCTTTCTTTATTTTCAACTTGGTGGCAGGTGCTCTCCGAATGCTACAACCTTGCTTGAGAAATAATAACTCCTTCTCATCAAATAACTTATTTATTATAATAGACTCCTTGTCTTATATTTCATATGTCAACTCAAGAATATTGCCAAATTCCTCTGCTCATGAAAACTTTTTATCCAATCTATTATTTGTGGATCTGAGAACATTCTAGATTCAGTCGAATAGACCTCTCAAACGTGCTGATTGTTTATTCATTATACTTACGTGTGCATTTGAAATTATAGGTGTGGATTAATCCGCCTTTTGACAGCCATTAGTGTTCCCAGGCTTAAGGCCTTGTTTATTTTCCACGTCTGGAGGAAGAGAAACACGTGGCGAGAAAGACGTATTTAGCACACTTTGCCTGCCCTTTTCTTTTTCTTTTCGCACA
Organism: Gryllus bimaculatus; assembly: GCA_017312745.1. NCBI lineage: Eukaryota > Metazoa > Arthropoda > Insecta > Orthoptera > Gryllidae > Gryllus > Gryllus bimaculatus. The sequence continues at coordinate 1,717,021 of BOPP01000142.1, forward strand.
GCTAGTGAGACGATTGTAATGATACGCTGCTGCTCTATTCACCCGTACCGGGAATCTAACCCAGGATTGCACCACAGAAAGCTAGCACACTTTTCATGAGCTACTCAATGAGCTATATTTTTATGAATTTAAATAATATTGTCATCATGATTTGATTAGAAACTTACCACACATGTAGTACCGCAATGAGTATACTAACGTTTAAGTTTCCGGATTGTGTTAACAAGAACTCTTGTTAACTCACATTTTCACACATTAAAAAAATGAAAACTGTAAAAAAAACTTTAAAATCTTCGTACTTTGAATACAGTATTCCGGGCACTAACTTTGCTTGCTCAGATAAACATTCCTGAAATCATCAGCACAAATAATGTGTTTTGCTCTCACTAGAACATTATTTAAATCTGGCTCTTCATGTATTGTAGTAATACTTCTCAGTAACTGAACTGTGGTCTGCAGACAACTGCTGGGATAATAGAAAAAGAGAAAAAAGTAGTTTGTAGACCTACATTACTCTGTGAGTCAATGCATTACGAAATATTAGCATGCTCTCATCCAAGAGACTCTATTTAAAGTCATGTACCAAATGATGGCGCTGAGCTCTTGACCGATGGAGTTAAAATTTAAAGATTTACGACTTGACGTATGTTTAATGTCGAAAAGACTTGAAACGTTGTGACGCAAGTAACATAATTTATAATAAATGCGCTATGTCTCTGGGAAGGGAAAACACCACGTGCGTGCGCGCGCGTGTGTGTGTGTAGGAGCCTGGTGTCGTCCATCCGCTCCCTCTACCTGCTGGGGCGCGACGAGCCTCTGCCGCTGGAGGCGTCCGACGACTACGCCCCCGACACCAAGGCCCCCTGGCGGCCCTGGCACTGCATCTACGCCCTCTGCGAGGCGAGCACGCAAAGCGGGCAGTGACGCTCACAGCAGCTGCTACCTCTGTCACACAGTAGCGCAGATCAGCCCGGATTTTGGCTAGTTAGGGATGCGCGCGCATACAGCTAGCGATCCTGGTGGAGTTGATAGATGCTACTGAACTGTACACGGATTTGTTAGTGAAATAGCGTTTATTAAGAGCATGTTAAAAACCTAAAACATAATTCGTAATATTTCTGTGGTTTCTCCTTGGTTTTATATTCCTTGAATTTCAAGGGCAAGTCATTAAATAACGTAAAATTAAATCGGACCAACGATTTAACCATAAATTGGACAAGTATCGGAATGCATTTGACATGCACCAACCGAATTCTTACACTGTTTCGGTTAACACATTAATAAAAATGCGTGTGTCGAACGGAGCACACTGTTCTGCAATTAAATGCAGAAATAAAGGAAAAAACACTGAGGTATGTTGTTTTTAACATGTCTAATAGTAGAGGCGGAAATTTGTAATTACCTCCTAGATACCTCCTAGAATGTAATTACCTCCTAGATATCTCCTAGAACGTTATTACCTTCCAGATACCCTTATTTACAACACATGTTAGTAAATCGAGAGGACTCTAGGTTTGAATACGTCAAATGTAGCCGCTATGCGGAAGAGAAATCTAACCTTGTAGTAGTTTTTCGTAGTTTCTCAAATCAAGATCAGACGAAAGCCGGAGAAGAACCCTAACAACTATCCGCGCGCGATCTTTCTTTCCTCATCCTTGATCTATTCTCACCCCTTACACATACAGTTTCATGCAGTACACATAACTAGAGTTTAGAGCTTGTCTCCGCAGTAGCGGGGCACCAATCCTCGCTATATGACATGTAGTTCGGTCCCGGATCTCAGTAATCCGCAGGGGAAACACTGCCACTTCTCTGGATAAAACATTCACTACACTGGACTAATGACCGTAGCAGTTGACATTCCCCGCAACATCAGTCAATCAACGAAGAGGAGCTCGAAGATTATTATCCAACCATTTTAGAATGATGGAAAACATTAAAGTGATTGATAATCTAAATTTTGTTCGAAATATAATGCAATTATTATCACAAGTGATCGTTGCAATTTGCATTATCACAGTGTCTTTGTGAGTTATGTGACGATTCACTCAAAATCTGAAATAAAAAAAATAGTCGTATTATAAATCATACGTCAAAATAATTTTAATAGCTTGAAATGTGAAGATACATCAATCTTTTTTGACATAAAATATGATTTGTTGTGGTACTAAATACAAATATTAATCATGAGTCAGGAATTAAATAAAATTAAAGTGAATAGTCGGAGGATGTCTGAGGGTAGAACAAGTTAAAAGAAGAAAATATTGCGCCCGGTCCGTGACGCTTTTGTGAGGCCACTGCTCGGGCATTCGCCTAGTGTTGATGGGAGAAACCAGAGAAAACTGCCAATCAGCGCAGCCGGCCGCGGTTGAATTAGAGCTAGCTATCTGGCGAGCGTCGCACTTTAGGTCGTCCTGGCCATGCCATCTGTCGACGCAGGCGTCGTCCGCGCACCCGCCCACGCCCGCCTTCAACCCGGCGGGCAAGTACGTGGTGCGCGTGCACGTGCTGGGCGCGTGGCGGCGCGTGACGGTGGACGACCGCCTGCCCGAGGACGCGCAGGGCCGGCCGCTGCTGCCCGTCCTGCTGCCCGCGCCCCCCGCCACCGCCTCCGTCTCCGCCGACTCCACCGCCTCGCTGGCGCCCCCGCCCTGCCTGCGCATCTGGCCCGCCATTCTCTGCAAGGTACCTCTCTCGCACTCGACCCTTTGGGCGAGAACAGCAGCCAGATAACAGCAGAAGTACCAGAAGATGAAATGAGGACAAATTACGAAACGTGAAGGGACGTAAGGTAAAGAGATGTCACGAGAGGGATGTAAGGTGAAGCGACGCAAGATGAAGTGACGTACAATAAAGTGACACAAGGTAAAGAAACGTCACGTGAGGGATGTAAGGTGAAGGGATGTAAGGTGAAAGGATGTAAGGTTAAGGGACGTAAGGTGAAGAGACGCAAGGTAAAGGGACGTAAGGTGAAAAGACGTAAGGTAAAGAGACGTCACGTGAGGGATATAAGGTGAAGGGATGTAAGGTGAAGCGACGCAAGGTGAAGTGACGTACAATAAAGTGACACAAGGTAAAGAAACGTCACGTGAGGGACGCAAGGTGAAGGGACGTAAGGTGAAATAAAATGAGATGAGATGAAGTGGCCTCAAGTGAAGCGAGGCGACGTTTTGACATCACAGAAGATAAAATGCGACCACAGGCGTGATTGACGCAAGGTAGTGAAATTACTGACGGAGCGTGAAGCGATTGAGAGTCGTGGTATACGATAGCATCGTGGGGGCATGGGATGTCAAGAAGGGCAACGCGATGACGTGTAATAACAACGCAAGTGAGGGTAAATGACGGAAGGCATCGTCGGGAGAGGAACCCTGGGCTCTTCAGATCAGAGGTGCGGCCTGAGCCACGTACGCCGGCAGTGAGTGAGGAGTTGTGGCCACCCAGGCGCTGCTGCGCGTGGCGTCGCTGTCGTGGCGGGGCGGCGCGGCGGGCGGCACGGCGGGCGGCGAGGCGGGCGAGCTGGCGGGCTTCGACGCCGTGGCCTGCCTCACGGGCTGGGTGCCGCAGCACCTCGACCTGCGCGGCCTCCCGCCCAGCGTCTGCTGGGCGCTGCTGCACAAGCTCATGCTCCCGGACGCCGAGGAGCGCGAGCAGCAGTTCCGCGGATACGGTAACCAGCCCACTCACGCCATACGGCAACCCTCCCTACTCTAGTCTTACGGCAACCCTTCCTACTCAGTCATACGGCGACCCTTCTCGCTTAAGTCATACGGCAACCCTTCTCGCTTAAGACATACGGCAACCCTTCTCGCTCAAGACATACGGAAACCCTTCTCGCTTAAGTCATACGGCAACCATCTCCGCTCAAGACATACGGTAACCCTTCTCGCTTAAGTCATACGGAAACCATGTCCGCTCAAGACATACGGTAACCCTTCTCGCTCAAGACATACGGCAACCCTTCTCTTCACAACGGTCATTACCATTCTAATATCCGCGCAACTTTTCTTGACAGATGGCTTGCAGATATCCGGATTGATTTGTTATGGTTCCTATTGGTTACAAAATCGGCTACTAGAGTTTGTGAAGCAATGTAAATCTCTGGAAAACCCAAGTCATGGATTTGCAAATTTATCAATGCACTTTAACTTTTTCAGGATGTTTAGGTATCACATGTGTAGAATGCCTTAGCTATTTCTTTAATTTTTTGGGTTAGGAAAACGCGAACAGGAGTTATCGCCTTCAACAGCATATAGTTTCTATTTGGCTCCAATAAAGATATGCTTGAAATGTTGCCATCAGTGGAGACTGCAAGATTTTTACCTTGAGCTGTTTATTGTGTCAGGGAGGGCGAAGGTAGAGCATGGAGAAGAAGATTTGCGCGGGTAATAAGTACCGTGTGCATGTTGTGAGTGCCGTGTGCGTGTTGTGTGTGCGTCAGTGTCGCCGGAGGAGGAGCAGGCGGCCAAGGAGCTGGCGGAGGCGCTCCTCATCCCGTCCAAGTACAACTTCCCGAAGCGGCCGCGCGTGCCGCCACCGTCATTCGACCTGCCGCTCAAGGTACTTACATCTACGATTACGACTGCACTTTTATATTTCGCTCCTGAAAGTTCAAAATGTTGCAACCAACAAGAACGAAAGTTTGCAGGAGAGCTTAAAGCCTCTATAAGTTTTTACTGCTTAAAATTAGACTTCGGATTTAAATTTATTTTATGGCGTTAGTTTCATATTTTATCAATTCAATGAATAAATATTTATATTATATTATATTATATCAACTATTTTAAAATTATATGGTATAAAACAATTTGTCTGAACATTACAAATTATTGGTATTATACAGCATATTGTTTTTATAAAATTAAACAGAAAAAAATATTTTTCGAATATGAAGAAAGTGTATCTTTAGAAATTTATTGACGTCAAAATTTCAGTTTCGTAAATTATGTGGGTTACAACTTTTTGCTGTTTCTTGAGCAATGTGCTTTACACATAAACAACTCCGGCCAGTGTTTTTTCCCTCTCGATGAAACAGATCGGACGATTTCGATCGAAGTTTCCATTACCGAGCGACCGATATTTCGGCTCTATAGTGACCTAAGAACTTTTGATTGCAGATTAACTGGATAAGGGCATCAATTGTGACTGCAACGAATCTGCACGGATAGAATGAGCGTTGGAGAACTCACTGTTGCAGGATTTTTTACATTAGCGAATAAGTTATGTCGTATTCAGCTGTTGAGCTAGAGGTCGGATGCTCTGGTCGGATGTTTTCCATGGTTTCTACGATGGACACCAGGCGAATGCCAGAGTTACAAACGAGGTGCTGACCGTGAGATCTTTCCTTCCTCTTCCTTGCCCTTTCCTCACTCCTGAATTATTCACACTTAAATGTACTACACTACTATTCGTGCCATGAGACCAGTCGGGAGCTTCTCCGATGACCCATTAGCAGGAGTCACCGAGATGGGGAAAACCCCGCAAGCCGGCGTGTAGGTTAGCATAGGAGCTCACCCTTTTCCTGTAGAGAACAACAGCAATACATTCAGTTAGAGAAACATGAACTACACTCAAGTGCGGTAGATATGAGAGTATCAGATTAGACATTCTTCATTCGCAACATCCGGTCGCTGAACCACAGCCTCCGTGTTGACCTCGACGCCGGACCCGACACACCAAGCAATGTAAAGTGCACTTCTAGAGCTCAACACCTTCAACCAGAGAAATCTGTCGTCCTCTACGCGAGCGCGTGCGAGAAGGAAACGCCCCCGCCCATGTCTGAGAGCCGGGTGCGAGGAGGGAACGGGTCTCCGCCTGGTTCGAATCCTCCCTCCGCAACAAACCAACACCCACAAACCACGCCCCCCTCGCTCCTCCTGCCCACGCTCACTCGCTCACAGAGCGCGACGCTAGACCATCTCACTCGCACGAGCGCGCAGCGCACGATTACAGACAGGCAGACGGACAGACAGACGTGTGCCGTTAATGCATTTTTCGGTATGAAGAACCCTCAAAACATGGGTTCTAGATACTCCACGTGTTAGAGGCCTTTTTCTCGATCTAGCAACTGGATTAATCCACTTTTTCGCCCCGAGGGCTCTGTAATAAGCCGAAAAGTGTCACGTGACTCGGCAGCAGCTAGAGGGAGAGAGAGTGACGAGCGTGTGCGTGTGCGTGTGCGTGCACAGGACGAGGGCCTGTGGGAGGCGCGCGCGGCGACGGACCCCGAGGCGGAGCGCCTGGCGCCGGCGGCGGTGCTGGCGCTGCTGCGCGAGGACCTGCGCTCCGCCCCCTCCAGCCCGCGCCCGCCCTCCTCCGCCTCCTGGTCGCTCGACCTCGACAACGTCTCGCTCTCCGTGCTCAACGCCGCCCGCCGCAGACTGCAGGTGTGCTCTCTCCCTCCCCCTCCCTCTTTCCCCCTCCCTCTGTCTCTCCCTCTCTCTTCCTCTCTCCCTCTCTCCCTCTCTCTCACCCTCTCCCTCCCTCTCCCTCCCTCTCTCTCGCCCTCTCTGTCACGCCCTCTCTGTCTCGCCTTCTCTCTCTCCCTCTCTTTCACTTTCTCCCTCTCTCTCTAACCTCTAAGTCGGGTTTGTTACAGCATTTATAACTTAAGAACGGTTGGGCCAATTTTAATTACCTCTGATTTATTGAAATCGTCTTCACTCCGAATAGCATAATAATAAAAAATCGAAAAAGGTCATTGGGTGGTGGGGCAGAGCAAAATGTCTATTTATGTCAAATGAAACCCGCAAAACACTCTGTAGAATTTTCTGAATATATTTGATAAATATCTTCAAAACTAAGCGTTCTAGGGCATTAAAAACTACATTTTTGAGCCAAAAGGCTTCAAAGAAAAGTTTCTGACACTGTAATTTACAGGGTGAGATCGTTTTGAACTTTTTATTACATTTTTGCTGCGGGCAGAACGTCTGTTGGGTTACGCTAGACTTACCATAAATAACACTTTCTGCACAAGGAAATTCATCCACCAGCGCCCTCTTTCTATCGTGTTGCAGTCGTGTTTAGTTAGTATGTGAACAATTTTGACTACTTCAGAATATACCAATCAGTGCAGTTGTGTTACCTACTATTCAGGAGCATATTACTAATGTGTATGTTTTTTATTTTAAATATCCACCACATTGCTGAAAAGTAATAATCAGCAAACACACTCCGCGCTCTCTAGTCGGTACATTCCGTGGTGTCCACAGCCAATCCAAGGCGAATGCCGGAGCAAAACCGTAAGAAGTGGCCAAGGACAGCGTGTGGTTCTTTCCTACCTCTTCTTCACCTCTTACCTACACACACTTTCTCTCACATGCCGTGCATTAGCACACTCAGAAGAGTACAGATTGTCCCGTGTGGGGCGTTGCCTCACTACTGGGAGGTAGCTGGGTAGGGAAAAAGCTGCTAGGCGACGGGTATTTTGGCTCCGGGTCTCATCATCCAATGGGGAAAGATCATCACAACCCCTCGAGTAAAATCATAGAAACGAAAGAAATAATGACTCAACCAACGCTTAACCTCTCCTCTTACGGCTATTCATCTTGTGCTCTGCAAACTTCACGGTTGAACTACTACTTGAACCATTCGAAGAAGCAAAAATTAGTTCAGAGATTTATTATTGCCTTTTTTGTCAAGTGGCCTGTATGCTTTGTGCAAACGAATTACCGATATGTATAAACGGATCAAGCACTAGAATGCGGTTTATACAAACATTTATGTTTCATACCAGTTTCCAATATTTTACTTGGAAATACGTGATTCAATTCTAAGTATTAATGCACTTGTCGAAGCAGATACAGTGCATTGAAAACATTGAAGCGTCTACTCTCAGTGCTTAGTGCACCCCTTTAATGGATTCATAGAAAAAGCTATATACTGGTATTCCCAAAGCCGATAGCGCTTTCTCCAAGAGCTTCGTTTTCAGCTTATGAGCTGAAACATGTTACATTAACGCATTCGCGGAAACAGAAATATTAATATGAATTTATTAATTTATATGAATTATTTCTCAAAATTGATCGGCATTTTATGACGTACGTTTGCGTTCCGACCCACGTTGAAGCGCTCGCAGGAACGTCGAAAGATTTCGTCATTGTGCCAAATATGCACGTCATGCAAAAGTGAGAGCCTGTGCGTAAAAAATTCGATTTCTCTAAATAAATATTAAATAAAGCATTGATACTTCACTTATATTTTATCTGAGCAAAAGGAACAACTTCTAACATTAATAAACTCATAGTAAGTCCTGACGAGTTGCAACATTAGCACCCTGGGCCACTTCAAACAATCATCTCCCCAAAGATCTCAATATTTACATCAACGACGACGACATAGCTTGTAAAACACTACAAACTAGACTTTCAACAACAAGAATAAAATACAGAATTCTACTGGAAGTATTCATTATTATTTTTGCAAATGGTTATTAACTCAAAAGTACGTTGTTTAGTGTTCTATAATTTATATTAGTAAGTGTAGAATTGTTTATACAATGAGGCAAAAAATACAGGTACAATAATAATATACAAAACTGTGTTCAAACAGTCAGGTAGCTAAAAAAATTAAAACACAGCAAAAGCAATAATAAAATGTCATGATGACCTGGAACCATTTTTAAAGCTGTCATTATATTTCGCAGAAAACATTTCTTTTAATTGTGAGTGTATCTTTTCATTTACATTATATAGATTTCGAGTATCTGCTCTTGTATAATTACTACAGAGTATGATTTCCATACCATAACGTGGGAAAACTCCAAATGTAGATAGATAGAATTAATAAAATAGATACAATTTTGGACCTTACGACTTCATCACGCTCAGAATATCATTATTGCTGAGAGATATACAATACGACACCCAAAAGGGTTGAAGGCTACCAATTAGAGATTTGGAAAGGGCCCACTGTGAGGTTGAGGATCTTGGTCTACTGTATGGATCACTTTTCTTAGGAGTTGGTCGCAAACTGTAGTTCTCTGAATGATCAAGCCAAATAATTTAGATTTTAAAGTAGCTCCCACCCATACAAAGGTTAACGAATACTGTTTGAGTAACTGATTCCAACAGTTTGTGGCAGTATTATACTCAAGTCATCATTCCCAGTATTAACCAAGTGAGTACCGATTTTAGATTAGGAAGGTAGCTCTCATACATGATGATACCTGCCCTACTATATAAAAATATTTTTGATTTCGAAAATATATCCCAAACATGAACAGATTGACGATATCTGGTCTACTGTATGAGAAAGATTTATTTCGAAAGTAGCTCCCATACATAATATCCATCCTATTGTATCAGAAAGATTTTAGACTCCAAAAGTAGCTCCTATATATGGAGGATATCTGTTCTACTCAGCGGCAGCTCGTGCCTATTCACAAGTTTGCATGTGCTAACACAAATTAGTTGGGTGCATTTTCTCTTAAATGCTTCTATACAAGAGGAGAAGACAAGTCCTCCTTTAGTGTTTCCGAAAAATGGTATTTCAAACCACGCGCCGTTTGGGAGCTGCGATTGACAGCCCCAGCTCCGAACCCTTGGACCATTTCACGATAGTTCCATGAAAATATTTGAAGTAATTATTTTTAATTATTTGTGAGCTTTTTGCTTTTCGTGATAATCACAAAAATATTTAAAACTTTTTACTCTTGAAAACGTTACGTGACTCAACACGTGGACTATAAAGTTTCACCGAATCACTGCTGATTACGTAAATACTGGTACTGGTAAAACACAAACCAAACCTAACAAGACACGACTTCATTCTTCACTGTACGCACACATCCCTCCACAATTAGATACACAGCACTGGTAGACCTTGACAAAACGTTAAATTAATGTTTTCAGTACACGCATAAGAAAAACTCTTTATCGAAATCAAGCAAGTATTAATAGTACTTCTTGTTGATGCTACGAGAGCGAATCTTGAATAAATAATTATAAAAATAAACCTCGTCAGTCTGCGCAAACCACGGTGTACACAGAAAGAGTAAATAGCGTCAGACAGAGGAATCTAAGCCTTCTAAGCGTGACGTCATAAAGATGGCTGTCATCTCCAAGAGATGAAATATAGAGGGCATTATCGATAAGTGCGGAACCAGCAAAAATTTAATAGAATGTCTACGAATATCTCCTATCATAGATTATGGTGTGGTGAACTTTTGGTTGGGAACTTTAGTCTCAAAATTTTAGTTTTTAGTGCCCTAGAACGCTTTGTTTAGAAGTTATTTAACGATATATCTGACTGCGGGTTGCATTTGTCATTAATCTTTGGATGTGTTTTCTAAACACATCCGTCATATTTTAAGATCAAAGTGTTATTACTCTTATCTCTGTAAAAATCTCGTTCTTTAGAGACTCCATTTATGAAGATCGGTTGCGTGTGAGAGTCGCAAAATGTATGTATACTACTGAAATAATATAGGAGACGATACCTGGAATACTGTTTGAAAACGATTTGAGAATTCGCAGTAGCTCACATACCTTAATACATTGACAACACCTGGGATACTGTATGAGAAACATTTTAGGTTTTGAATGTAGCTCCCATACAGTAACAAATTGACAATTCCTAGCCTACTATATGAGAAATATTTTACATTTCGAAAGTAGTTTCCATGCATTAATAGTTTGACAATTCTTAGCCTACTGCATGAGAATGATTGTAGATTTTCAAAGTAGATTCCCACGCCATTAATACTTGTAAATTGACAATTCTTGGCTTACTGTATGAGAATATTTAGTTGTCGAAAGTAGTTATCCATGCAATTAATAGTTTGGAATTCATTGCACTCTGATGAGGAACTGATTTTAGATTTCGAGTAGTTACCACGCATCTAATTATTGCTATTATGACAATTCTTGCTTAATATGAGAAATATTTTAGATTTCGAAAGTAGTTTCCATGCACTTAATAGTTACAAAATTCTTACCATACTTATTAGAAAGATTTAGATTTCGGCAGTATTCCCACGCATTAATATATGTATATGACAATTTCTTGCTTACTGTAATAATGAGAAATATTTTAGATTTCAAAGTAGTTTCACTGCATTAATAGATTTGAAATCTTCAGCCTACGCATGAGAAAGATTGTAAGATTTCGAAAGTAGTTCCACGCATTAAATATTGTAATTTGACAATTCTTGCTTACTGTATAGAAAAATTTTAGATTCGAAAGTAGTTCCATGATTAATAGTTTGACAATTCTTAGCCTACTCTATGAGAAAATGTTAATTCGCAGTAGTTCCACGCATTAATATTGTATATTGACAATTCTTTGATTATGTATTGAGAAATATTTTAGATTTCGAAATAGTTCATGCATAATAGTTTGACAATTCTTAGCTACTGACTGAGAAAGATTGTAGATTTCGAAGCTAGTTCCCACGCATTAATATTGTATATTGACAATCTATGCTTAATGTATGAGAAATATTTAGATTTCGAAAGTAAGTTTCCATGCATAATAGTTTGACAATTCTAGCCTACTCTATGAAAAGATTTTTAGATTTCGCAGAAGTTCCCACGCATATAATATTGTATATTGACAATTCTTGCTTACTATAGAGAAATATTTAGATTTCGAAAGTAGTTTTCCATGCATAATAGTTTGACAATTCTTAGCTACTGCATGAGAAAGATTGTAGATTTCGAAGTAGTTCCCACGCATTAAATTGTATATTGACAATCTTGGCTTATTATTGAGAATATATTTAGATTTCGAAGTATTTTCCATGCATTAATATTTGACAATTCTTAGCCTACGCATGAGAATATGATTTAGATTTCGACAGTAGTCCCACGCATTAATATATGTATATTTGACAATCTCGGTTACTGTATGAGAAAATTTTAGATTTCAAAGTAGTTCCATGCATTAAATAGTTTGACAATTCTTAGCCTACTCTATGAGAAAATTGTAGATTTCAAGTATTCCACGCATTAAAATTGTATTTGACAATTCTTGGCTACTGTATGAGAATATTTTAGATTTCGAAAGTAGTTTCCATGCATTAATAGTTTGACAATTCTTAGCTACTCTATGAGAAAGATATTAGATTTTCGAAAGTATTTCCACGCAATTAATATGTATATTTACAATCTTGCTTACTGTATGAGAAATATTTAGATTTCGAAATAGAGTTCCACGCATTAATATGTTTGACAATTCTTAGCCTACTCTTATGAGAAAGATTGTAGATTTCGAATAGTATTCCACGCATTAAAATTGTAATTGACAATTCTTGGTTACTGTATGAGAAATATTTTAGATTTCGAAAGTAGTTCCACGCATTAATATTGCTATATTTGAAATCTTACCACTCTATGAGAAAGATTTAGATTTCGACAGTAGTCCCACGCATTAAAATTGTAATTGACATTTTGCTTACTGTATAGAAATATTTTAGATTTCGAAAGTAGTTTCCATGCATTAATAGTTTGACAATTCTTAGCCTACTCTATGAGAAAAGATTGTAGATTTCGACAGTAGTTCCCACGCATTAAAATTGTAATGACAATCTTGGCTTACTGTATGAGAAATATTTTAGATTTCAAAGTAGTTCCATGCATTAATAGATTGACAATTCTTAGCCTACTCTATGAGAAAGATTTAGATTTCGAAAGTATTCCCACGCATTAAAATTGTATATTAGACAATTCTTGGCTTACTGTATGAGAAAATATTTAGATTTCGAAGTAGTTCCAGCATTAATAGATTTGACAATTCTTTAGCCTACTCTATGAGAAAAGATTTTAGATTTCGACAGTAGTTCCCACGCATTAAATTGTATATTGACAATTCTTGCTTACTGTATGAAAATATTTTAGATTTCGAAAGTAGTTTCCAGCATTAATAGTTGACAATTCTAGCCTACTGCATGAGAAAGATTTTAGATTTCACAGTAGTTCCCACGCATTAATAGTATATGACAATTCTTGGCTTACGTATGAGAAAATATTTTAGATTTCGAAAGTAGTTTCCATCCATTAATAGTTTGACAATTCCTAGTCCAGTGCATGAGAAAGATTTTTGGGCTTCGAGAGCGGCTTCGTGCATGGTGTGTGTTGTCAGAGCGCGGCGCGCGCGCGCGAGGAGCGCGGCGAGCGCGGCGCAGGCGCGGCGTCCGAGGGCTCGGGCGAGGCGGCGCGGCGCTCGCCCAGCAGCGCACGCACGGCGGAGGAGGAGGAGGCCGCGTTCCTCGACGTCGCGTCGCCCGGCTCGCAGCTCACCTCGTCCGACTTCATGGAGCACCTGGCGGTCAGTGGACACCACTTGCTTCAACCTGCGCTTAGGGCTGGCTCAAGGGCTTCAGGGCACGTCACTACAATCCACATTTGCGACATAAGTAATTTATATGCAAATGTTTGGGTAGTTTTGCGAACGATGCGAAAACTTTAAAAACTTCATTTAGAAAGTGAACTTTAAAAATGTGCTTAAAAAGTGAATACCTCCATGTTTATGTAGGCAGAATTAGGAGATAATCCATTTTTTTAATTTTTCGTCATATTAATAGAAATAAAATTTATTTTCTAGTATGATGCATCCTAGAAAATAATAGATGGGATTCTGATGTTTGATTAATCTCTCAGGAAATCTGGTAATAAGTTGGGTTTATTGAAAAGTCTTCTGTGAACATCGTTTGAAGAAAAACCTCTGAGTGAGATGTAATCTATTATCGGAATCACTGCACCTAAGATTATTTGATTTATTGATTTCTTCTACTACGTCAACTGCGATAGTCATTAGCTCCGTTAGTGTTGGGCATGTTTTTATACCAGGAGGTGCAGGTGATTTTCGCCCATTGGTTGGCCAGATCCAGAGCCAACGTACACGCTGAGAAGCGTGTTTTCCCCTAGCCAGCAGAGGAGCAAGGCCCCAGCTCTACGTTCCCGACTGTCTTGTATGTGCATTTGGAAGTAAGTCATGACGATATGACAACGATGAGAAAGGAAAGATCACGCGCGGTCTGTGGCCGGTTTTAGGCGACGTTTATCCCTGATAGTATATCATTGTGCATTTCCATTATATGGAATTTCGCACTAGAGAACATACCTTTCTATTTTGAACACCTTTCCGTGTTGCGTTCCAGATTCCCAGTGGGAGCAAAAATAGAGCTGTAAAGTTAGTCTCAGTTTCTGTAGCTGTAAGGTGAAAGAAAAATGGCATACAGGCCATGTATGCAACATGCGGAGTACAGAATATGTGATGTTTGCCACATGTCTACCTCAGCGTGGAAAATAAAAACGGAGACCTGGCCTGGGTACACCGCTAGCTGGCAAAGGTCGGGTTAATCTGACCGTAAAATACTAAGAACATACGTGCATACCTACATGTTTATTTGCAAAATCAATAATTATGTACCCTGTTAACTACGTAAACGCTTATAACATTTTTTGAGACTTTGTATTGCAATATTTATCTGCATTTAATAAGAGGAGTACTCACTACACTGTATCCGTATGTCGGCGCCTGCACCGACCTAAAAGTGTCTCAGAGTATCAAATAATGTCATAGCAGTACCTACGACTAAGAGTTTCTTGGGTTCGAGTCACGATGGAAACAGACTAACTTGACAGCTAGGTAAAATTCATCCACTGTCTGGAGGAAACTCCTAGCGCCCCAGTGCTATCAGAGGTATATTTAAGTGGTCCCTTAGATCAATACTAGACGGATACCGGAGCATTTCCCTAAACACAAGAGCAATGGGGCGCGTAGCATATTTTCTCTTCTTTGTCCGATTCTGAACCCCTTGTATCGCCCACGTACACTGTCAGGGGTTGAGTGGCAGTGACCCAGCCTGGAGCTGAGCTCGTGCCCGCTGGCGTGAGACGTAGTGTTAGGGGCTGCCGCCGCTGGGCGTGCGCGCAGGTGGCGCCGCGGTGGGAGCACGCGGTGCTGGTGCGGGAGGCGCGCATCGTGGTGGTGGACGAGGGCTGCGGGCGGCCGGCCACGCCGCTGTGGCGCCGCCACCGCTGGAAGCAGTGGGCCGTGGCGCGCGGGCTGGTGCCGCCGCTGCGCCAGCGCCTCGAGCGACGCCTGCGCGTCTTCGCCCCGCTCTGCGGCGTCGTCCAGGCACGCCACGCCACGCCCACGCCACGCCCACGCCCTAGTCTCAGACGACGGGGAACCTTTGCCCTGAAGAGTCGTACTCTAGTGGTTTACTTTTAAAGACGTTCACTGTAAAGAGTTTTACACTAAAAAGTTTTACTCTAAATAGGTTTACTCTCAAACGTTTTACCCTTGAGCTTTTATTTAAAGACTGCAATTCATTACCTTAATACATTACAGTGTAAGGATTGCAATAATGAAGAATGGAGGAGAGCTGTTAGATTTATTCAGCTTTAGATTTATTTAGTTAAAAAACAGTAAAAACCGTATGTGACGTAGGGGGGGAAATTAACGTTTTCTTGAGTTCCAGAATCCCTAGCCGTCATTTTAACTATAAAAAGTTAAAAGTGTGTAAAAGTTTAACATAAAGAAATAAATAAATAAATAAATAAATAAATAAATAAATAAATAAATAAATAAATAAATAAATAAATGCAAATCGCATAAAAATATATTTAAAAATCGCAAGATTAACAATATTTGAAAAATAATCACTTTCGTTTCTGTCTTATTTGCATCGGTACACGAATTGCAACTATGATTTTCCTGCATTGCCAGCAACTCGCCCTTACTTCTACTCCAACCTCTATAACCAAAAGAGAGTTCAACAAAAACAGTGCGCTTAGAGAAGCTACATTTACGTTCAGAAGCAAAACAAGGGGCCATCTCAGCATTTCCTCAATGGACCAGGGAAACTGGACAAAAACCTGATGAAGATCGAGATGTTTAATTCAAAAGGTGTTTACTCGAAAATGGGGTTTAGACTAAATAGTGCTATACAATAAAGAGCTGTAGTTTAAAATAAATTTAGAACACATCACAACAAGAAGAGAAGAGCTTTAGAATAAAAGTGGTTTAAATTAAAGGAGACTTTATTAAAAAGATTAAATTTAAAACAACAAGGTTGAAACCACTTTTCGAAAAGGATATTCGGGTGCCATAGAGCCCATTGTGTATGCGGAGTGAAAGAAAGGTGATGGTGGTGGTGTTGGTGTTTCAGATCCCGCCCCCGCCTACGCCGCCCGGCCCCCTTCACCCGCCCGTGCTGCCCCCGCCGCTGCCCTTGGGCTACCCCTGGCCCTACTGGCCCACCGGATCGGTACTCCACCATCCCTCGCACCCACACGCGCGCCAATACCCCCCCCCCCCACAGTGGAGCCGTGCCCTAAACCCCGCGTGCGTGGCTTCGATCCCAGCTGAGGCGCACGGGCCTCCAAACGGAAAATGCTAGTGGCCTAGTCATACCAGTGGCCTTGCGATGTGTAAAAAAAGTACTCTGGCAGGTGCCAGGGAAAACCGATATCTCTCCGGAACAATTTCTCATTCTAACGAGATCCCATGTTGGATGAACATCTAATAGTTAATGGAGACCAACATCTGGGAGACAAAATCAGAATCAAAATCCTAGGTCCCCTAGACTCGCGCTGGGGGTAGTCTTAAAAAAAAGGAAGTCTGGGATCCAAATACACGGCTGCGCATCTGCGATTAATGATCTGAGATTACAAAATATTCCATGAGATGGAAAAATTATACATATGTTATTATGAGACTTTCATAGTGGAGTCTCAGTTTCTGTGATTTTTGGAATCGCATTAGGGTTGAACAATTCGAATTGTTGTTAATTGCTCTTTGTTATTATTAGGTGTTTTGTCTTGAAAATTATAAGTACTTACCACACACATACTTCACACAAAAAAAAAAAAAAACACTTCAAATTCATAAAATAATTTCTTATGGAGAAGGACGAACATGACATGTACTAACGCCAAGAATTAAAAAATTAAATATCCGTAAGTTTTAATATTTCAAAATCCTCTTCAAAACATACCTATTGAATATAGGACCTTCTAATAGTCATCAGATGTTGTCAATTACATTCGCAAATTTTATATGTAATAATGTACTGAAAAAGTACCAAAAAGTTTTAAAGTGAAACATAATTTCTTAAAAATTAATCATTATTTTTCAAAACTATTGTTTCAATACAACAAAAACATATAAACAATATTGAAAAACCCTCTTAGCTCTAAACATTTTTGATAAAATTGTTAACCACAATTTAACATTGAAATAATGGGCTCATCCGTTTCTCACTAATCCTTTTGAAAACTTTTGTTTGAAAGAGAATGTACCAAACTGGATTATATCTTTTTAAGAGTTAAAGTGCATCCAATTAATCCGATCCGGGCATAAAGTATATTAGCATAAAATCATTTTTTATTTCCAACTTTATCTAGCTTCTAATTTTTGTCAAGAAAGAGAAGAAACTCGGCCTTTGTTTTAGCTCTATGGTGGCTTCTTAATCGGTCAAATGATCAATGGTCAATGATCAATCGGTCACTGATCAAGTACAAAAAAAAATACGACAATGTTCCGGATGAACGTGTGGGAGGTCGCTGACTCAAATACAAAGGCAGACTAAGTCACGATCTCTCAACGGACAAGGCGGATTCACGAGAAAGACCAACCCATGAAATCATGACAAGAAAGGTCGACTGAGAGGCGAACGTATGTGAAGCTTTGTGTGGTCTATTCTGGGAAGTCAATGATTGAACCTTGAGCAGGTGAATGACTTTGGTAGGGACTTAACTGGACGGAAATCAAGGAACAAGGAACGAAAATGGGGAAAATATTGCCATAAAACGAAAAGTACGAATCGTACAAAAACAGAACAAAGGTAATTGGTTAATTTAATGCATATTTCACAATTTATTGACAATTGACTGTCAATTTAGGAGATTGGAATAACGATCAGTCACACAGGTTGCACATAGTACGTTGATAAGATCACATTAAAGTATTTAAATCAAAAATTAATATTTGAAGATAGTGCAGTTCTTATTAAAAATGATATTTCAGAAAGAAAGTATTGAAAAGTATGGTGAATATGAAAGAAAATATCTCAAAATGTGTTTATGTTTACACCTTAAAAGCACTGAAGTGTTTTTAAACACCCATACTTGAATTTATTACACATTTACATACAATTTTCACATCATTAATTAATAAATTAATAATAACGAGCTTTTAATAATTACTTAGTGAATTAAGTAGCTTTTGAATAAAAATGCTTTTTATTGTCTTAGGCAGATCCTAGAAGACCAAAGAAACCGGAAGAGTCAAAACTTGATGCAGGTAAGGCTTTTTAAATAACATGAACCCTTTTTGTTCTTATAAATGTTGTCTACTATTTTACAAGTCCTTAAATTCGAAACCATCATGAACTTAAGTTAATTCTTTGTTGCGTAAATGAAACAGGAAGATGAATTTACTACGCGACGAAAGTCAAAACACAACACACTCGGAAAATACGTAATATTTTTAAGAAAATAACATTTTTATGTGTAATTGAAGATCGTCTAAACTAGTTAACCCTTGTACACTATCTGCTTTACTATATTAAGTACTATAGCTGGGGTCTTTTTGGACTACACATACTCAGTGTAAATATTTGATTTTAATGCCAATCAGCACCAATAAGAAAGATTAATACTTAAGGAAGTCTATCATATTTCTTATTTTATTTAACTTGATAAAATGCAAACACAGCAGTAATGAGAAAACCCAGTTTAATTTCATTCAGTTGAAACGTTTTCGGATCGAATTGGATAAGAATACAATTGATTGTAATTAAATCCCCCTTACTTCCCCTACTGACCTACTGACGTCAGTTGAAATCAGTTACAGTTTACTAAATGACAGTTAACTAATTAAATCACACTTCATTGATTATGTTGCCTTTAATATTATAATCGAATAAACTGTGACATTGTGAAATCACTTTTGTTATGGTGAAACCCACGTATTTTCAGTATTATCAATTCGATTTTTATCAATTCATTGCTATCTGACCTCACTAAATATGTGATGAATAAAAGTTAAAATGTATGTAATTTAGGATATCTTGTTTAGGGTTTCAGATACAACATTAATGCAAATTGTGCAAGTTCGAAAAGAAATACTTAATATTTCCTAAATAACGAATAATTAGAATTTTTAACATAATATCGGCAACGGCAAAATATATAACTGTAAATAAAATGGAGAATTTGAAAGAAACGCACGTTATTTTCAAAATTTAATTATGAATTAAAAAATCCATTTCGTAATTTAAAAAGAATCAACCAATATAAGTCAAAATGGCGAGACAATTATTAAACATTTTACAATAGTCAACATAAAATGATTTCAAGATCTGATATTGAGAAATAGAATGTATTAAGAATGCACTGCAACTTTCGTCAAAGCAAAATGCAATAAAATAAGGCATTTTGCACGGCGAATGATCGCGGTTTCACGGCAGAAATGTTGACAACTATGCCTAGAATGATTCTTCCGGACTACCTAGTATCTAGATTGATTTTGACTGTTCTTTGATACAGACGCTCTTGAAAGAAATGTAAGAAAGGTATACGACATATTATGATGTACTATTTCGTAATGACTATTTCTACAGGCTTAAATATAACATACATCCCTCCCATTTTGTTGATTGTTCTCAGTTGAAGCTCTTTGGATATGTGTTGGCGACTGCCATTAGTTATCCTCTATCAATGATCTACTACAAATCAATATCATTATCAATCTAAATATTTTTATCTCCGTAGACACTGGTCACTGGTGGTCGTTGCAATCTTCCTCAGAGTAAAATACAATAATTGATGTATTTCTAGGACAACCAAGTATCTTCTGAACTCGGGCGCCGGAATCCTACTTTTTTACAAAGCAACATGGCGGAGATATTGATGCACACAGGAGAGCAAGGTGACAGTTGTGCCTGCATAAATCATCGAAATTACGTAACATCACATTATGTCTCGTCATTTGTTGTGAGACGTCCTGTATCAATTGCCTATTCAAATCAATTTAAACACTTCTATTTCCGAGAGACGCGGCATCCTAGCCACATTGGCCATGAGTGGACTATTGCGACCTTCTTCAGGGCAAAATGGAATAATGTAAAGTATTTCGTTGGGAAAGGTCGCAGTCTGACGGCCGAAACTGGTAACTGCGCCCTATTCGCGGTGTGTCCCTGACAAGCCAGCAAGCATCTAATACCTCCTGCGCGGAATCCTGTGTTTGACGGGGCGGCCGCGCGGGCGGCGCTGCGCAGAGGACGGGAGGAGCAAGGTGGGCGAGAGCCGCTTGGGGCGCAACGGCAAGGCCGAGGCGGGGGCGGCGGGGGCGTCGGGCAGCCAGGCGGCCGCCACAAAGCCCCTCTCGGGCAAAGCCGCGGCCGCCACGCCCGCGCCGGCCCCCGGCCCCGAGCTGGAGGTGGGTAACGCGTTTAGCGCCACGCTCTCAGCGCCACGCCTATGCGCGCCGGGCGCACACGCGGCTAATGGCAGAAGGGATATCAGGCAGAAATCGCAGCGGCTGCATTAAGCGTTGGATTCAGTGATAGCGTATGGTTGGCAGACAATGATTTTTACCCAAACGGTCTCTCAAGAGGACCCGCAGAGGAATACTCAACACTCTTAGGTTCCTCCAGTAAAAGTAGTCTGTAAAGTGTGTGCAAGGTCTGATTCTGAGGAAATAATGTTATATGCCGCTTCAGCATAGAACTCACATTGAGTACTTCGTATTTTGAAAAATAAATTCCCTCGTAAGGAATAGATATATTTGCGCTAATTAGAATAGACATTCAGGGCCCAAATGATTATAAGCGAATATAAGAAAAATATCTTCAGAGTACGATCATCATTCCCAAACAACAAGAAAATAAATCCGAATAGATAAAATCGCATGGAATAATACTGAACATTCTTGGGTTCCTCCAGTACGACAGAAGTCATTACAGAGTTGTGAATCCCAGATAACAACGGTAGGTATCGGTAGGAATGAGAGGAGCAGATTGAGTTGGACGTGTATGAGGTATAAGATAAGGAGAAGATTGAGAGGAGGAGAAAACGAAGAGTAGAAGGGGGAGGTGTCGAGGAGTTAGAGTAGGAGAACTATGGGCAGAATAGAAAGGAGCAAAGCACATTGTTTAGGAAGTGAAAGATGAGATAAGGAAGTATGAGAGGAGGAGGAGACAAAGAAGACTAGGAGGATAACTCTGAAATTGACAGGAAGAGTGTAAGTAGATTGATTAGGAAGCGAAGGATGGGATAAGGAAGAGTAGGAGAGGAAGAGGAGGGGGAGAACTATGAGAAAGATAGGAAGCAGCGAAGTATATTGATTAGGAAAAGAAGGATGAGATAAGTAAAGAAGAGGGAGAACTATGAGAAAAATAAGAAGAAGCGAAATAGATTGATTAGGAAGGGAAGGATGAGATAAGGAAGTGTAAGAGATGAGAGGAGGGGGAGGGGGAGAACTATGAGAATGATGTGAAGCGAAGTGGATTGCTTAGGAAGAGTAGTAGAAGCGAGGCGGGCCGGCAGGTGTCGGACGTGGACGAGTGGACGCCGTGGGTGCGCTTCGAGCTGCTGCAGTCGGAGCTGCTGGCGCTGCAGGTGTACCACCGGCCGTCGGAGTTCGCGCATCGCGCGCGCCTCACCTCACTCACGCCTGCCAACGTGGCGGCGCAGGGCTCGCTGCTGGGCGCCGACTCGCCGGCCGCCGCGCACAAGAAGCCGGACAAGGGTACCACCCTCCTCCTCACCCCCCTCTCCCTTCAACTACGGCCTCCTCTTCCCTTTCCGTGTTCCTTTTCAAATCCTTCTCCTCCCTCCTCCCACATTCGCAACTATCATTTGCTTCCATATATTTATCCTCCTTCCGAGCATCTTTATCACTTCCCTTTTCCCTATTTCTATACCTCTTCAATTATACCTAATATGCCGCCTTTTCATCCTTCTCCTGTACCTTTCTGTAACGTGGATACAACCGGCTTCTTACATTCATGATAATGCAACCTTCAATGTAATGGTTGGCGTCTCGGACTGGTTGGCGACCCCGATCGAAGCCGTGGATTTTTAAGGGCGAAAATATCCTTCGTACGACTTTCTTCGTAGGGGAAGTTAAGCCAGCTGTCCTTTGTTTGTAGATTTACTTGCATGTACATAATCAAGCCTCTGAACTAAATTCAAATCGCCTGTTTCATCGCCCAAAAAATACCTTCTTCCCTCGCTAGTTAGTGAAGGGGGCGCAGCAAAATTTGTGTGGTCAGATGGAAGAGCGGGCCTGACGGCCCGACTTTAACCACGAAAAAAAGCATCAATTCAATTTATCAGATTAATTATCATCTTTCTACTCAACCAGGTCCTCTTCTTTCTCTTTTTGTACATCTTTCCCTTACTCTTCGTCTTTTCTTTATATATCTCCTTGTACTTCCTCAACCTTACTCCACCCTATCATCATTCACTTCGTACTCAAGCTGCTTCTCCTACAGCTTCTTTTGACTACCAAATCATATTTTTGCATCCTCTACTTCACCTATATCTATGTTATTTTGCTTCATCTTCCTGTTTTTATTCTTATTTTTGTTTTCTTCTCTATCCCACGCGTTCCCCATGGCATCCGCATCTCCATCCTCTACATCTCTTCCACCCTTCTCCTCTACCTACCCGCCTCCTATTCTCTCCTCTTTTTAGTGCTCATTCTTCTTCTCCATTCCTCGCAATCGTTTTTTCCTTACCTACTATCCTACCTACTATCCTACTATTCTCAATTCCCTTCCCCTTTTAATATATAACTTGCCACGTATTATGCATGAATTAGATTTTTACAAACAAAAAATCTTCATTTCTTCCCAGAAAAAGAACTACGAACGTGGGAATAACAAACTAACACACTATTGATTGCACTTCGACCATTGATAAGTGTTGCATCTGAAAGATTAAATTTTGAGGAGGAAAGAGTGCTGGAACAAATTTTATTTAAATTTCCTACGTTTATTTACTCGAATATTCTATCTTTCGTAGGTCTTTTATAATATTAAAGATAGTGTATCTCAAGGTTTAGACTGTAACCCTTGGATAGAAAAGTGCTAACTGGTGCAATTTCTTTTATATTTCTAATACTGCATTTCTCAGGAACTTTTTTGTTTGTGACTTTTACTGTAGTATACAAGGTGTATCGAGGATTGAATTCGAGACTTCCGTAGGGAAAGGTGGGGAGAAACCGAGTACCCCCGCCAAAAATGACAAGCTGCCCATGCCCCCGGAGGAATTCGGCACCGAACCCCTGTACTTCTACATGGACACTATGAGCTGCAAGAAGGTGCTGTTCTACCTCTGCGTGGCCTCCGATGAGGTACTCCGCAACTACAGCATACAACTGGACGCAGCCGACCCCGAAAAGGTACACTCAATGAGTTGGTCAGATTGATTGAGTATTTCGTGTTTCCAGGAACATCAAATGCGATTGTCGTTTGGGTCACAAGTCTAGTGCATGTCGAATCTAGGAGGTAGTGCTGTTCCTTTTTATGTAAACTGTGACATCTTGTCCCAAGTTACACATTGGCTGGCAAGAATTTTCTTTCTAGAAGTATTTCCGCCAAGGGTGTACCACCAGATCCGGATCAAGCCCCTAAGCTCCCGATGTAAGTGGTAATCTAGTGCATGTAAGTGTGAGTATGTGGAGAGGAAAGGACATTGAGGACATTAAGGAAAGATCGCACATTCACCTGGCCTTTATGAGACCAACCGCAGAAAATACCGATCACAATAGCCGGCTGCTTCGATTCTTCCTCAGACTGAGGCTCAAATCGCCCCAGTTGGAACTCCAACTCTAGGAAGTCCTTGCCAGTCACTTCATACACATGAGCTGCTGCTATAAGATATCTCAGTATGTGTGTAGAGCTACTGAAGCTCTACCCACTACTCTTGAAGCTACTCTGTGTAGGGTGTAAATTGTTGCCTGAAAGCCACTCTGAGCTTAAGCTCAGGTCCTCTCTATCCGACACGTTCAAAGGATAATATTTCACTTTAGCCAAAGGCACAAGATCAGTTCGATTGATTATTTCGTGCTTCCGGGCGCATCATCAACTAAGATCATTATTTAAGGTCATGGTTTTGCAGTTCACGTAAGGGACTACGTACCTTAAGTGTACTTGCTGAGCGGTGCTTACTGAGCGGTGCTTGCTGAGCGTTGTCTGCTGAGCGGTGCATACTGAGCGGTGCTTGCTGAGTGGTGCTTACTGAGCGGTGCTTGCTGAGCGTTGTTTGCTGAGCGGTGCTTGCTGAGCGGTGCTTGCTGAGCGGTGCTTGCTGAGTGGTGTTAGCAGAGCGGAGTTGGCTAAACGGTGCTTGGTGAGCAGTGCTTGTTCAGTGGTGCTTGCTGAGCGGTGCTTGCTGAGTGGTGCTTGCTGAGCGGAGCTTGCTGAGCGGAGTTTGCTGAGAGCGCGTGCGGGGGCGGCGCGCAGTGGCTGCTGCAGGAGGTGCAGTCGCTGGTGGGGCCGCGCACGCCCTACGAGTCGCACTGGCGGTCCAAGAATGTGAGCCCCGCCCACCTGCTGGCCGAGGAGTACCGCTGGGCGGAGGGCGGCCTGGGCCAGCAGGCCTTCGCGCTCAAGACGAACGGCGCGCGCGCGCTGCTCGTCAACCTCCCGGAGGGCATCGCCGCCCTCAGGTGCGCGCGCGCGCCCTTCGCCCTCTAGACGCCTCGTCCTATCTCAACCTCTTCAACCAACGCGGGCACACGACACGCGTTCAATCGGCACCGCTCGTTCGACGCGCATTCAGCACAACCCCGTCCATAGACACGCGTTCACTCAATTCTCTTTCACTCGGCACGGGTTCAACAGACATACATTTACTCCACACGCGTTCACTCGACATGCATTAACTCGAATGCGTTCACTTGACTAGCGTTCACTCTACACTCGTTCACTCGTCATGCGTGCACTATAAACGCTTTCACTCAACTCGTTTTCACTTGACACGCGTTCACTCGACTCATCTTCGCTCGACACGAGCTCGCACCAAAACTTTCACTAGACACACGTGCACTCAACACGTGTTCACTGGACACGCGTTAACTTATTCATGGTTGCAATGAATACACTCATTTCTTTGTTCTGTAAACAAATTGACATGTAAGCATACTGAGCTAATTTGTTACCTTCTTCTTATAATTATCACATGTAAACGAAATTATGACATCCATTTCTGTTCTTCACTTATCACCTAATCATTTGCATCAATATTATTTATAGATCATAGACATCTTCACTGACCAGAAGTGATTAAATTTTTGACGGGAACACTCGAACAAAGGTATCTACATTGCATGTCCTCAACGGCCACTACTAAAATCGTTAATACGGTAGCGGACCATATTTACATTATTCGGGCGATTCATTCCTGAACCCATCTTGATGATCTGGGCAGTTTGTCCGGCTGCTCTGAAACAATAAACCATGTGTGATATCACGCCGCACCATGCATAACGCTGCGAATACATTGATATGATTTTGAATTTCTGAAGTTACTAGAAAACATTCTTGAACCTACTTATGAACCTTTTTACATTACGCGGGTGTTGACCTGGGGAGGGTACGTGAGCTAGGCGCGCAAAGCTCTCGTTCAAATGTCTGCAAAGGGCTTCCACGTTTGAGTAATAACCTTTAGCTGACGAATAAAATAAATAGAGTATAAATAGTTGACTTGAGGCTGAGAGATCGTAATCATTTTCTAAATTTTTAAAACTTGTTATTTTTTAGTTTTGGGAATATTTTAAACACTTCCTAAAATTGAATTGATCATATCCACGTTTTTATTTCTTTTCTTACTTTTTTATTTAATTTAATAACCGAATAGATTTAAAATACAAATGATACATCATTACTATTATAGTCATTATCATGAAACACACATAAAATAATTTACCATTACCTTTCAATGTTTTCTGTTTCTCTCAAGTGTTGAACTCGGCGTAATGAGCTTTCGATTGTATGCTGACGCGACTCACTACCACTTTTTTGGGGTAATTAAAAAATACTTACCCAATTTTAGCATCTTACAAACTTCTTTCAAACAATCAGTGGAATTTAATAACAGCTCACTGATTTAAACAATTTATTTCCAAAACTCTTCTATATCTAACTTGCGGAGACACAAACCGATCTCTAAAGTTTTTTAGTAAAGCAATTTCTCTAAAGTTTAGTAAAGTCTCATAGTGTTCAAAATTATATATTCGTCATTAGTTTGTAATACTTTACTAAGATGAAATTCAAAAAAAAAAAAATTTGATATATACTGTGAGAGCATTTCTTTTCTATTAACTCATACGTCCTTCGCTTTCACCCCTGTCTTCATATAAGAAATCCAGAAATTGCGTTCGTATTTTCCATTGAATGAGCTTTTTTAAGCACTACTGTAACACAAATTTTCAAAGAGATCAGGGAGGTCAGGCGGAAAAGAGACTAAATGACGTGACGCTCTCCACCATTAAGGGCATTTGAATGAGGTGAAAAGCAGAACAATATAAGGACATTTTAGAAATTCTGACAAAAACAACGGGTTGGCGCGCGGTGGCGCAGGCTGTGGGTGAAGGCGCCGCGCCACTTCTCGCTGCTGGTGCTGTCGCCGACGGCGTTCGCGCTGGGACGGCGTATGCCGGCGCACGCGCTGCTCATGAAGGAGTCGGCGTCTTACTCCCTGCGGGGCGCGGCGCTCGCCGACGCCTACAACGCGCTGCTCGCCGCGCCCGCCGCTTGTGCCTGTAGAGCGCGGAGTCGGGCCGAGGGCGCATGCGCGGCGGGGTGTGCGCCGTAGCAGGGGTTGGGGGACCTGTAGAGCGCGGTGTGCGCGAGGGCGGCAGCGCGGCGGGGCCGCGCTGTGTGTGGGCGACCTGTTAGTAGCGCGTGAGTGCGGCGAGGCGGCAGGCGCGGGGGTGCGCGTTGTGTGGGACCTGTAGAGCGCGGAGTGCCCCGAGGCGGCTGCCGTAGCGCGGGC
>BOPP01000142.1:1745171-1779666 GCA_017312745.1 Gryllus bimaculatus
ACACGCGCACCCCCGCCGCACCTGCCGCCCTCGCCGTACTCCGCGCTCTACAGGTCCCCCCCCCACACGCGCGCCCCACTGCGCCTGCCGCACTCGCCGCACTCCGCGCTCTACAGGTCCCACACACTCGCGCCCGTCCCGCCCCACCCCATCCACCCCTCGGGGTTCCGGTTACTCGTGCAGGCTTCTCTTAACGAACGCGTTTGGACATTATAGGGAACGCCTTTGCCGCACACACTTGTTATTATTTTACTTAGTGTAAATAGTGATTTATCCATAGAGGTACTAGAAGGGTCTCTCCACACTGTATGGTAAAGTTGTGGCGCCAACCAACAGGCCAGTTTGATGATTATTTCTCTTTCTAGGTATCTCCTCTTTTCGGTGCACCGCTTCACTCGGGAAGAGCTCTAAGTGGTCATCCGATATGTTTTGTAGTGGAGGGCATGTATGAGTGTTTAAGGGAGGGTGAGGATATCTCTTGAAGGTTACCCACTTAAAGATCAGTGCTTATTTCAGAGAAACACGCTCAACGCAAACTTTCAAGATCGTAGCTCTCTAGTGGATACACATCTTCAGCACCTTAAGTAAGGAAGGATAATACGAATGAACGATCGCTAGCCGTCCGTGACTCTTTTGTTAGGTTGGGATCCATGTCATGTTGATCGTAGACACCACGAAAAGAGATGATCAATAATACGAAGGAATGCTAAATAACAATTACCCCAGAAGACAATTGATAGTCATGGCCATTGGCCATGTAGTTTAGTACATACGTGTGTTACTATTTATAATCTAATAATGCGAAAATTCCATGCAAAGAAAACCATAACAAATATCATGAATTTGAACCCGCAAAGCGAGATGCTGGCGTCTCCTACCTCTCCCATCCATTTGCCGATCCTGTCCCCCTGCCGTCATCTCAATTCACGGGATTTTCTCTTTTTCAACGTGATTCCTGCTGGAGGCAAAGCGTCGATGTAACGGTGAACGGTACATTGCTGCTGCAGTGATGTGCACCACCACAGTGCCTGCACCGGGGGCGGAGTATTTCTGCGCTCAACCCAGCCATCGCGTTGAGTGAGAGAGCGGTTAGTCTGCGGGGGAGGCCGTGTGGAGACGGAAGCACTCAATTCTGCATGAATCGCTTCCGATTCAGACTTCTTTTCATACTAGGGGAACAGAGAGAATTCGCTGGGAGCTAGGACGACGCTGTAGGGTGCCTGCGATAATGTTGAACGTTGATCTTGCCTAAACTTCGCCGCCGGTGAGCTGTTGTCGTGGTGAAAAAACCAATGATTGTTGATCGCCGGGCGGACACGGCGGACTCGATGCTTCAAAAGGCGGAGCACTCCAGCGCAAACCCCAGTTCATCGGGAAGTCATCTAATGTTAAGGCGACGATCACTGTTAAAAATATCACGCACTTTCTCCAAATATTCATCAGTTAGGTTTGCTGAATACTTCGCAGCGCGGCGTTTTCAACGTCCTTCCGGCCATCTTTTAACCTCTCTTGCCACATGCAAACTATTGAATGTTACATGGCTTCTTCTTTGTAGGTCACTTGAATCACGCCAAAAGGCTCTGTAGCGTTTCTCGAAAAACACTGGTTCAAATGACGCTCTAATTTAGACTCTCCGAGGTTTCAACGGAGGTCACTGACATACATTAACGTCACTAGCAATCTTCTCACTTATGAATGTCGGAGATAACTGCCTGTGTGACCATCCGTACTAAAAAAAACATAGTCTTGAAACATTGTGAAAGCACCTTGGGTCGTCTTTTCCTTCACTTGCTTTGAATTTCTAGCCCACCCAACCTAGATCCCGCGTTGTTTGAGTTAGCAGTACGTTCCTAGCGACGTCTTCTCATATGGGGTGCCTTCTGGGGGCAAAGGGATGCTGTAAGCTGGCTAACTGTTCCCTCCATGAAACACATTGACCATTTACCTTCACTCACGTTGGACTGCTACCGCACCCAACCTGTAGGCCCCGCGCCTTGTGAGTGAGCATTTAGTCATGGGATGTCTCTTGGTGAGAGAGGTGTGGGGCCGGAGGGTTGCCGTACCTACCGAATCGCAACAACATACTACGAATCCCACCGTGCGCCCACCGCTTAACGCCGCGCCCGTCGGGGCGGCGGCCGTGCGCAGGAAGGCGGCGCTGCAGGGGGAGGAGGCGAGCCCGCACGGGAAGGCGCTGCGCGACCTCTACGAGGCGCTGCTGCCGCCCTTCATGCCGCCCACCACCCCCGCCAAGACGGAGCGCATCTGGGTCAAGCTCATCAACCGGTCAGTCGCGCTCCCGGCCGCACCCGCTCAAATGCTCCATTCATTAGTGATTCTGGGCACGGCAACTGCCAAGGTGCTCCCTACAACACCCACTCAAACGCTCCATTCATTAGTGTTTCTGGGCACGTGATCTGCCAAGGTGCTCCCTACAACACTGTGCAAATGATTCATTCATGAATCTGGGCGCGTCAACTGTCAAGGTGCTTCCTACAGCACTCATGCTAATGATTCCTGTATTGGTGATTCTGTAACTAGCTCATGTTTTATTGCGGAATGTGGCAGTCATCTACCCTGATGGAGGGCGAGATTCGGCGCCCACCGTCCTTCACGTCGGTTTGCTGGGTTTTCCCTGCACAGGTATCTCCCAACAGCTGGCACCGTCACAGACAGGACACCATTTACGCTCCCGACTAGTCCCCCGACTTGCGTAGTGTAATGCTTGTAAGAGTGTGTACGTAAAAGGTGACTATAGGGCAAAATGAGGAAAGAAAGGTCACGAACGATCTACGGTCTTTTTTTAAAGTACTACTCTGGCATTCACCTGGTGTTGATCAGAGAAATCACGACAAACAACCAATCACAGCAGCTACAATTCTTCTTCTTATAGCGGCTGTATTTAACTTGTCTGTCTAATAAAACATTTCCTGGCTGTGAAAAATTCGGTCTTTGTCGGGACTCGAACGCTCGGACTTATAGTAGGTAGTACTGCAGTGACATTAGTTGATGGAATGAGCCATCTCTGCCGGTGTTTGTGTAAATAAGTGTTTGGTGTTTCCCGGAGCGACTTCAAACATTAGTCTCATAAGTGTAATGCATGACGGGCATTGGGTGTTCGTCTCTCGCTGAAACAAGAGATACGGCGTCCAACTTTACTCGTCTTGCTAGGTCTCGTTCTCCAGATATCTCCGTCCCACATGTATAATGAAAACACTATCGCGGTACGTGTAATTGGAGTTCAGAAATTAATCCATAAATTGTAAATTACTTAACAAATTGTCCATTCCAGTATCTTTCAAGTTTGGCTACTAATATGTCTGGTGGTTTCTCAACCTATTTGTCAACACTTTCTTTTGGTAATAATATGGTTAAATACATTTAACATTCTAAATGTGAAAACGTAGTCTTAATGTGAGCACAAAAAAGTGAATCTACCTATAGTGTAAGAGTTCACTTTGCCAGAATTTCGGTTATTCTGACCCGATTCATAAATCTTACACAGAATTCAAGAGCTAAGAGAAAAAGTATTGCTCTTAGACTAACAATTTCTCTGCAGCCAGTTCAGAACTTCGAATGTTTTGAATCTTCAGTGAGTATTGTCTAAAATAAATAGCTTAAAAGAACTCGTTTTCCTTCAGACACTCATTTCACAATGATTTGATTCCTTGATTGCACATTGCAATTATCTAGATCATGAGTTACAATAGAATAAAATAATTTTCATGAGACATCGATATATGGATGACTAACGATAATATTTATGATATAAAAAGTTAGCACACGGTTGAGCCACTGATCCTATGGCAAAGAGTTGCTCTGTAACAAGTCTAAATATCAGAAATGCGCTGTCAGATGGTGCAGCAGAAAAGACAAATAATATCACTTGAAATGGCAGCAGACAAAATTCATGTAAATAGTAATACAAAAATCACACAAAGTTTAAATGAAAGTCGACGAAAGGAAAAGAACTTCGCAGAAAGTTTGAAATTCTAGCATTGACAAAGTTTTTTATTATACAAAAGGAAAGGGAAAAAATTGACGAGTTTTGTCTACGTGTTCTTGAACGCCATCAAGTTGTCCGGTGTGATGCCTTATGTACATTTACATGCGTCCCGTTTACTGTTGACATTGTGACACTTTTTGAATATTATGGTTAATTTCACACAATAGAATTGTTTTTGTCGTGACTGATAGAAGTAATATTATTGTCAAAACACCTCGGCACTCTTTGTCCTCTGTCGTCCCTTGTAAAAATAATTATAGAACAATCTCCACTACTATTGTATTTTTATCATCTCTGGCTTTCGAAATTGTTCAATGACCCTGTTGTGTGGTCATGATGTGTGTGGTCGAGTCGTCTTGTGACCCTAGTGTTAGTTGGGTGACATGGTCTTCGTTTGTCATTTTTGATGACTCCTAAAAGGGTTGATCTTCTGAGAAACCTGTATAATTAATATTTGAAGACCCCAATGCTGATGGCGCGGTACCACGCCTTGCCAACGTAGTCCTTGAAATCCCCAATACAGTTAGATTGTTTCACGTTTGGCCTTCAAAATAACTCAATTGCTGTTGGGTCAATTTTGTGCTATGTGTATATAATCTACGAAACCTCGAGTCTGTTGGGCCTGTTGCACATAATTCATTGTTTAATGTTTTCAGGCGCGTGAATGACTGGGGTCAATATTACCGTACGAGTAATGCGTCACTATTCACGGAAAGGGTTCGTGATCTATCACTCATAGTTGGTGAGATCCATCACTAACCAACCTGTCGGCTTGCGGGGTTTGCTCCGACCGGGTGTCTCCCTCCGGAGAGGTCTCTTGGCATGGGTGGTAGTGTGGTGCTTGCACGTATAAGTGTGCGCAAGGTAAGTGTTGTGGAAAGGTCAGGTACGAGGAAGGAAAGATCGCGCGCTGTCCGCGGCCCGTTTTGTTAGGATACTATTCCGACATTCATCTGGTTTAGGTGAGGAAAAAAACTTTAAAGTACCGACCGAAGCAATCTGCCGCTAGACATCTCTTCCTGACATTTGCATCACTACGAACTGGCTGTCCAGCTAGCGCCAGCAATCTTGGCACTTTGAGGACTCGAACCCTGAAAGCTTTTGGTGACCGATGCCCAGAGCCACTGAGCCGTTGCCTATGCCAAGCGTCGTGTGCGTCCAAGTCTTTGCAAGTGCGTGTGTGTGTGCGTGTGTGAGGCTGGAGGAGGCGCTGGTGTGGGTGCTGCTGGAGAAGGCGCCGGCGGCGGAGGACGCGGCGCGCGCGGTGCGGCAGTGGCAGGTGGCGCTGCAGGAGCCCTTCTTCGGCCTCAGCGCCCTCTGCGCCTTCGAGGAGCGCGGCGCCCCCGGCAGCCTGCGCCTCGCGCACGAAGTACGAGCACGAACACACACGAACACACACGAACACGCACAACGAACACGAACGTACAACAAGGTCGCATACGAACATTCACCCTACGAACGCATACACACAATGAACATGCACCTGTTCTCGCCTGTTTCTCGCCCAAGAAATACCTCCTTTCTCTCCTAGTTGGTGAAAGGAGCGTAGCGAAATTTGCGTTGTCAGACGGAAGAGCGGGCCTGATGGCCCGAGTCTCGCCACGTAAAATAAGGCAAATTCAATTCAATTCAACATGCAGCCATAACAAACACAAAAGTAACAAGCTTTCATTAAGAACGAACACAAACGTTCAACGAACATGGTTGCAGAAGATATACAAACATACAACGAAGCCGCATATGACACAACGGACGCATACGCACAACAAACATATACCCTTAGCAAACACCAAAATAACAATATTTCATAAAGATTAACCACAAACCTACAACGAACAAATGTAAGTAACAAAACCAACACACACTCACTGTCAAGACACGACGGAAAAGTGACAAACTCAAGAAACGTACCAAATGAATATAGTTATACTTACAAAGAACATTCACAAATGATGTACCCACAAGTAACAAAAACAAGAAATGCATATGGAACCTACAGATACGTTGTACATACGATATAGAACACTTACGTACAAAAATAAACACATCGCTTCTGAAGTTTGATTCACACACGAAGACTATATAAATCAACGAAAACACATATACATTGTGAATGGACGTACGTCACACCTGCTACGCACATCCACCCACATCACCCATGACACCTAGAATGGAACGTCACTCAAGGAGCATTCACACGCTCTTTGCCCATGACGTCTGGCACACAACGACCTCCGACCTTCGTCACTCACTCACGCACATGCGAAATACACAACACACGTCGAGACAACGCGGCAAATGATGGATTCGGCGATTGGAAATCAGAATTTTTCCAAAAAATACGCTACTACAAAAATTACAGTTGCAGCGCAAATGCTTCAACTGATCTCAAACAATACAGGACTTGTTGTAGTTTCATAGTTGAACGTCACTTTTGTTTACCAAATAGCAATCACACCCACCATAGTTTATCTCATATTAATTTTACAAACATATTAAGACAACAAACATAACCAAATACAACTTTGTAAGTAGTGTATGAAATTGAAAGTAGATAACAGTGAGTCAGTCCATGACAATCACTAGAGCCTGTCCGGAACTGGTATCTTCTGTACGTTTCATAGGGGCGTAAATGCTTTTGTGTAAATTTATTTATAGTGTTAAGCTTCATTGCATGCGCACATATTTTGTAAACGAGCGATGTTAGGAGCGAGTTTTTAAATTTGTATGAATGAAATAAAAGCAACTGTATCAACGAGTTGCACATGCATTTTTTGTATAAAAGCATTATAAATTTATAAGAAAACCAAACTGAATTTTGCGAAACAACTTTCTTGAGACGACTTTGGGTGTTTGACATCTGTACAAGACAAAGGTGATCGGCTGTTCCGCTCCATGATTCTCTCGCTGAAATTCGCTGAACGTATGATCTCGCTATCACTTGGGCCGTTAAATGATAATATGTCATCATTTGTGCTGTAAAATGCCCGGTTATGAACAACTTCTTGCCACAGAAACTATCATCTATAATGCTGGTGTTCAAAAAATAGTATACTAACGAACTCGATTACACGAAAATGTGCAGTGATTCAATCCTTGTTGCTTATACAAGACTCGGTAATAGAGTACACAATGATATTCATGGGCGCAAAAGGGAATAGAACCTCTTTTCCAATTTTGAAAAAAATGTTATTGATAATTTTTTGCCAGATAAGTATTCCAAATATTACATTAAATATTGTTTCCTGTTGCTACTATTGCCTCGTTATCTAAAGAATATGAAATGAGAGAGAAAAACGTTTATTTAAGTGTTAATTGGGATAGTTTATCATATTTGCGACAGTAGCCAAAATTTCACATTTTCTCCTCGTGTAATAGGGTCTCTACAAGCGTTCCAAATGGCCTCCTTCTGCGTGAACGCAAAGTGCTGCTCAGCCTCCGAGTCACGCACAATTGTCAGGTGTTTCTTTTATTTCTGCCGTAACGCTTTCAATGTGCAGAAGAAGATCACTATTCTGAACTTCGGTGGCATAAACGCGATTTTTCATCAACCCCCAGCTCCAAAAGCGTTGAGAGAGCCTGAGTTATGAAATTCAGATACTGGACGCCTCTTGAACACTCCGATTATGTGGCGACCGAAGATCGATTCACACACAATGCACGCCGACTCATTAGCAGGTAATCGCTCTTGGTGAGTCACACTATGTGCAACATACGGATTTTACTGGTCTCTTTATTGTGACGGTTCTTGTAAAAGACACTTCATGTGACCAAAGAACAAAATTTCTGTTTTTTTTTTTGGTTTTTTTTCTTCTTGCATTTGAGCAGGGAAATGTCTAGCGAATTCAAAGCATTATAAGTCTTCACTGAGCAAATGCTGCACCCGCTGGGAATGGAAAAGTCGTAATCTCTCCGCATGAATTGTTCGTCAGACGAGGAACTGACGAGGATTCGTGGACCTCGCGCGCTATTTGCCTTGTGCTCGCTTCGGAGACTAACGCGAAGTGAAGCCGCTCGCTCACATGCGGAAACCCATGTAATACGAGCACAAGGCGCATAGTTAAAACTTATTAACGTTAATCATTTACAAAACTAAATGACAAAGACAATTCAATTTTCCCAATTCAGTCTTTACATTACATATGGGATTAGATTCCGGTGTATTAGCAACGAGTGGTGAATAACTGTGAATCGTATACATATCGTACGTTAACCAACATTCATCAACAACCATGACGCTGCGGAACACAACAGAAATTTTTTCTAAGGCGATCAAAAGAAGCAACTGATACTGCATAACACAAAACTCTCTTTATAATCTCTAACAATTACTGTCAGACCGTTGGAACAACCACACATACAATACGGTTTATCTCCTCCAACCCACTACTGGTTTCGAAATACGCGCAAAACAAACACGTGAGAAAAAAAACGCACACACAAACCACGATCACACGCAAACAACGATCACCCAACGAACCACATACAATGAACACAAACACATGCGTACAACATCCACAAACAAGGAATATAAGCATTCAACTATCACAGCCAAGAAACGTAGGCGTACAGCGAACACAAGCGCAGGTTGTGAATGGCAAGTGGGGGGGTGGGGGTGGAGCGAGGGAGGACGTATGTTGGCGGCAGGAGGCGCAGGAGAAGGCGCCACAGCGGGAGGCGCTGGCGGCGCTGGCGGGCGCGGCGCGCCGGCTGCTGGCCATGGACGCGCCCGACGTCGCCAAGGGCCACCCGGGGGCGGACGAGTGCGACCGCGACCCGCTCCTGCGAAGCCCCTCCGAGGAAGAGGTCGCTCCCGCCCCCTCCTTCTCTCCACCTCCGCTTCCCCTCTCGCTCTCCGCTTCCCCTCTCGCTCTCCACTTCCCCTCTCGCTCTCCGCTTCCCCTCTCTCTCTCTCCACTTTCCCTCTCGCTCAACACTTCCCCTCTCGCTCTCCACTTCCCCCTCGCTCAACACTTTCCCTCTCACTCTCCACTTTCCCTCTCGCTCTCCACTTTCCCTCTCGCTCTCCACTTTCCCTCTCGCTCTCCACTTCCACTCTCCGCTCTCGCCCACTTCCGCTCTTGCCCTTTTTTCCCATTCTCGACTTTTCCCACGCGTTATCGGCTTTTCCCCTGCACTCTTCTATGGTCCCTCTCGCATTCGACTTTTCTCTCTCGCTCTCGACTTTGCTCTCTCACTCTAACTTCAAACTCTCGCTTACGACTTTCCCCTTTTGCACTCGCCTTTTCCCTCTGCCTCTAATTTTTCTTCTTACTGCCAACCAATGAGAAAAACTCATGCTCCTAATTTTGGACTCTGAGGTTCGCTCTCTTAATTTCAACCTTATTCTCTAACTTTCAAGCTTCCTTTTATCGTTGAGTTCTCATCTTCAATTCCCCATCCAGCTCTCAACTTGGCCCTTTCTGTAGCAACTTCTTTACCCACACTCGACATTGCACTCTTACTTCCAACTTTTCCACCTGTATATCAACGTCACCCTTTCAATCTCAACCACTTTCTCTCACTCTACTCTTTTATTGTAATATTTTTGATTGCATCTTATTCTCATTAAATATCCTTCTGGTGTAAACGTTCTCTCATTTATTTACTTTTAACTTACTTTACTCTCAAATTTTGACAACTGAGATTTGAATGAAATATTCACTTATATACCCCATGAATCAGATAAAGTTATTTACATCATAAAGTCAGAAAATTTTACATTACGAATGCGATCGGCCAAGGCGACGCCAGGAACCTCGACTGGAATTCCGAACGAGTTATGTAACTTTTTAATCGTGCGATTACTATTTCGCTTTTCTTTCCTTCCATATTTGCGATGCAATTTTTTACGATGTATGAGTGGCAATTACAAATTACTCAAGATGCCAAAGACCTCTGTAATTTTGATATCTATAAAACAATTGAAGTTTTCAGAACATTTCAAAATGGAAACTTAAGATAAAGATATGTTTAAATACAGGTAATAGAGACATTCAATGAATGAATAATTAATAAGTTTGGTGGTGGCTATTTATTTATAAATGGTGCTGATCATGGGACTACATAGTGCGAACCATGTACTTACATAAAAATCACAAGCGTTAGTAATACTTTCCCAAGTCCATAAGTTGGTATGTGGTTTTATTTCGGTATCCTGTACCGTGAACTCCCACATTCTGTCGGGCTTTGAGGCATGAAAAATCCAACAATACGAAATTTAAAAAAATACAAATTTTATAGGCATAGAAGGGGGTTAAGATTATTTCCTGCTAATGAACACTTTTGGTAAATTGCATTTACGGAATTCACACATGAGGTATCTGTACATTATTGATATACCATTCATCGTGTAATTAGCAGGTATACGAAATTTTCGACTGCTTCATAACGTGCATCTGTACCAAGTTAAAAAGCGTATAATCTGCTTCAAATATATGTATATCTTCTCTTTATGATATTTTCAAAATTCATGTTAAAATGTTATCACCTTCGATCACCGAATGTGCCGTTGAAGTTTGTAACATTAATTCTCAAAACCTGTGAATACACTTCAATGGTTACATTGAAACTTTATGATTTGTTGTTGCAGGAAGACGAGGAGGACGAGGAAGAAGTTGGCAAAGGATCAGGGAGAGCGAGCAAAGTAAAGTATTATCGAGTTTTCATATACACTACTACATGTTTGCACTATTTGAATTTAAACTGGTGATTGCTTCCATAAACGAAAATGTTAAGAGACATAGCATTCAATATTTTTGTAGCAGCAATGAAATGGTTAAAAGTTATTATTTTATCAAGTTAACGTACAAATAAAAAGAATTGTTTTGTAAAAAATACGTGTGAATGAGTTATGTAATATATTAAAAACTGATAATATTGTCTCCAAATTCTCTAAAAACCATAAATTTAATTTTTTCGTTTACATACTTGTATACAGCTGAAAAATGGATTTCGAGATTTAAAAGGAAATATATGCTTTAGAATCCCTTGATACCCAAAAAGTGAATTTTCCAAATCGTCTGTCCGTCTGGGAACAACACTAACGCATAAACTATTTGTATGCTCTTTCCAAACGAGTTTCCAGAACTCCAGAACAAGAATTTGAAGATTTTGAAATGATTGTTTTGAATTGCAGATATAATGTACTTACCCTTTTACTTAAATATAGATAACATTTTTATTACGTGTGCTTAAAATAAATTCTTATGAATTCTCACGAAAAACCAGAAATTTTCGTAAAATTTTGCTCAAAATTGCGTTTCTGCAGAAACAGTAAAACATTTTCTAAAATTTCAATGAAAATGTTCATGTATAACAAGGTTTTACTTTCGTGTAATATTATTAAAGTCATATCTCATTTTTTCTCTGATATTAGCATATTAACTAGTACAACAAAGTACGTACCACTCTGTGTCTAGTTTTCAATATTTAATGAATAATGAAACATTGTTTAATTTCTTGATGAAATTCGTACATTGTGAGCAACAAAGGATAAGCACTTCACCGCTGTGAAAGTTTGAATCGTTTGCCTGCAGAAATCCTTGAGGCCTAGAGAATCCAAACTGGCCGGCCTTGGGGAGCCCGTCATCACTTTGGATCAGGATTCAGCGATTGTCGTCATCAAGCGGATGCTGACTCCTCAACCGGACCTGCTCCGCCTTTACCCCTTCCGCAACGACCACCTTTACAGGTGCGCTCCGCTGTGCAACACAGATCGCAAAGGCTACCTGTGCCAGAGAATAATCTGACAGACGTCTTTGGGTAAAAAAAGAAAAACTCAATTTTACAATGAATCACTAAATTAATGGATTGAACATGTATTATTTGGAGTCATAAAATACAATTTTAAAGGTTTTTGTTGATACATCTATTGACTTATGAAATATACACTTCCTATGTGCTGTCCACTCAAAAAGCTTTTGAGAAGGGTCCACAGAAGTACCTTGTCATGTGACTTATTTATGATCGTCATCGTCCCGTTATGATTGCTAAATGTTCAGAACAAAACTTAAATTCTATAGGACAAGGAGTTCGTATTCATCATTCAAAATATTTGCTAAATTAGAGCCAAAATTAACACTGAAGTAACAGCAAAGGCGCAGTCTATTGGCCGGCCAGTGTTTAAATGGCCTAAAATAGGCACTTGCACAAGGTTACGTGTATTTCGCTGGCTAATCACACAATGAAGGCACACAGAGTTAGAGAAACGGAGAGTCAGGGGAAGGAGGTGGGACAGCTTTTGGCACTATTTGCATCGTTTGACAGACGACACCTTTGTTATCCAGTAGTGAACAGCCTCTGACCATTTGAGTAGAAAATCATGCGAAAATAATTAAGGACAATTTCGATTTGACAAAATAATGTATATATTTGATTATTTAAATATCATAATTCATATATATATATATATATATATCATTTTTCTACGATTCCTTTCCAAAAGTTAACAATATAAAACGGTGATCAAAAAAGGTCTCTCCGCACTGATCCGTGTCGGGACCTCATATATAAACTGCATTTATGTTGGTAGCAATCAGATCACTGGGAACAAAGTGAAAGGGGTATCACTTCCAGCATCTGTTACGATTGTGGTGAGTACGTACTTTACTTTCTGCAAGCTACAGCTCGTGCCACCAACATCATTTATATTGCTCACACCCTCAACAGCATGGGGCCACTGCGGAAAGACTTTCCTGGTGCGGTGCACACTGTTAACGTTTGGAATTATCATGGTATTATTGATGAATAATCTTGGTATATGTCTCTTTGTGAACTTAGCAGTGAAAAGTTGTAAGTTAGAAATATTTCAAAGAAGAAAATGAATCAGGTATGCAATATTGCAAACGTTTTTGCGATAATTTGCATTTTGGCTTGTAAGACTTTTGACTTGCAATCTAGAGAGCAGCATAAATATGATTTAGATAATAATAAAAATAATTTTATAACGTATAATTTTTAATGCTGTAGGCTAGTAGTAAGGAGATATTTTCAAACATGGTAAAAATAAAGGCAGACAATATTTTACACTCCATCAGGCCATAGAAACACTTTCTGGATTATTGACGTCTGTAATTGAGACATGTTGAGCCTTTTTGACAAACTTTTGTAATAACTATTGAAACTTATTGTAATGTACCCCGAAAATCAAAATATATGCTTCAAATCGGCTGAGACTCGAGTTTGTCCAGATTGAAGAGAGTATAAATCAAGATGAAAATCATTTAAGCGATTTAGGCGCTAGCGTTAACCACAGGTGGAGAGACGGATATACATTCGTTTAGCCATTAACAATTTTTAGGTATCAATAACTCACAACACACGGCTTCTTACAGCACAACCTCTTAGAGGAAGTAATTTACTACATATCGGAACAAGATTTACCCATTTGCGATCCATTTATCCTCTCCATATTCGTTATCAGGCTTTTAATATACGACATTTCCTTACTAAAATGTGCTACTTCCTGCCACAGAATTTCAAAACTTTCTCTTTACTATATTAGTGTGGAGAGAAACTACTACGCTGATGTCCATTAGATTGTTATGTTTTCTCCATACAAAATTCATGTCTTTTAAAACACTAAAACTATGTTAGCAATGCTGAAAACCTGACTGCTGCTCGCGTCTGTTTGTGAAATGACGTTCTTTCTGAAGAATTTTGTTGTGTTAGCAAATACCTTTTTGGCGAAAGGCTATCCACAACGATGGGCACGAGTCAAACAAATATGTCATTGGAGAAATCTGGGCTTAGTCACTTTTAGACACATTTGAACACCGTCAAAAGAGAACTCGTTTGCACATTTCCGCTTAGTGGGTGAAAATATAGGTTTCTCCCGAGTACCAAAGTACGCGTACCAAAAAATCACAGGCTTTTTTTCAAACGTAACGCGTCTACAGCGCGCCAAAAGAGAAGTTCCTACGAAAGATTGATGCTTTCAGTAGACATGGAATTAATTCTAGATGAATGTGTTCCCCCACCAATCCATTCCACAAGTCGAATAATACTATTTCCCTTGTTACAAACTGATTGACACATTGATTTTATTGTTAAAAAATGCGAAGGTTTTGTAGCTTACGAAATACCATTCCAGAAAACCAGCTCATTTTGTAAGATAATCGGCTACCAATTTTACTGTGTTTCGCTTTGTAAAACGTCCTATGACATATGGCCTCAAGCGTGAGCCAATTTATGCTGATATCATCATCATATTCAGACGAGCGGAATAATGTGAGCTATACAGTAATTGCCAATGATTATCATATTTGTGCATGGCGTACTTTTATTAAGATTTTCACCCTTGAGATTATAGTGATCTTCATCGTAAGGTGAACATTGCTTCGTTTCTGGAGAAGTTTCATTTTGAGTACCTTTTAGAAAACAATTACGATGGCTCTACCAGAAAAAACCTACATCACTCTAGTCAAAAAGAGTAAAATTGTAACACCACAATGGGGGATTATTATTAACTGGTATTAGTATATCCAATCTATTATAAATATTAATAAACATAACGTCACCTTTTGAGAACGTTTTCTATTTCTTGAACTAGTTCAGTAGGGAATACCGTTATTAATATATAATCGTTCTACATTTTCTCGCGGCAGTAAGCCAATTCCTTCACAAAAGGCACGATGAAGGATTATTGTCAAAATCTGTAGCTCATACAAGTCAAAAAGACTGTTTCCATCTATTCATAGTACAACTTGTATATGGATGACGATAGAGATCCTAGAATTTAGGAAAACACACATTGTTTCATCACATAGTTTTAATTGATTTTTATATTAAATACCTCTCGCATACTTCAGCTATTCGGACTAGCCACGTACTCTTGCAAGCTGCCATCGCCGCTCAAAGTACATTTTTTTGAAATTTTCTTAATTTTTCCTAATCCTAACAGTAGAACGGAAATATTATTTCAAGAATATTAAAACCGTAAAATCTCGTTCTAAACAGCAATTTTCTTTGTCTGGAGCTGTTTAAAAAAACAGTATATTCAAAATTTGAAGCCCTTTTTCATAGAAAGAGAGTGCAATGAACACAATCCGTTCGAAAAGTTTGAAGAAAAATAAAGAGAATATGATGTTGAAGCATTTCTGAAAATGCAGAAAATTGAGCTAACGTGAAAGAGAAAACTTGAGTTTTCGAGAAACTTTATAGGACATTATTTTAAGCTCATAAATATAATAATGTGAACAAATTGCCGCTAAAATAAATATTAATGATGTAAG
Source organism: Gryllus bimaculatus (assembly GCA_017312745.1). NCBI lineage: Eukaryota > Metazoa > Arthropoda > Insecta > Orthoptera > Gryllidae > Gryllus > Gryllus bimaculatus. Next base: position 1,760,412 of record BOPP01000142.1, read on the forward strand.
AGACAAGTACATTTTTTAATTTGTGAAAAATGAATAGAGCAATATGGCATCTAGGTCATCTTATTGAGTTGGTTTAGCACCCTCCCTAATAAACGTTTAAAGAAAAAAATTGGAGCAGTTTTTGAGAAAATATTGTTTTTGGAATTTTTTTACACATATTTTTGCAAAAACGACTAAGTTTTTCAAAATTAGAACATTACTGTCATTAATGGACTCAATATTGAGAAAAAAATATATTTGGGGGAAAAACTCAATCTTAAATTTTGTAGTTGTAAGAAAATGCCTCAAAAATTTTGAAGTTTAGTAATTTTCGTAAGTTCAGAGTTAAACCTGGAAATCGGTTCTATGCCACCCTCATAAGTGTTTTTTAGTATATTCTTATAAGAAATCTAAACAAAAAGTGGTGCCGTTATTAGAAAATTTTGAAAATGTCCGGAAGGCTTCGTGTAAAGTACCCCCAATTTTAAAGATATTTTTCAAAATCTCAAAGATTCTACTCGAGCCAGATCGACGCGGGTTGGTTCAATTTGGATAAAATCCTATGGATGGTGGGCTAGTAGTGTTCACAGACGGACGTTTTGAAAACAACATTTTTTTTCGGTATCTGGGTACACCAAAACTTGTATTCCTGTACTAATCTCGAAATCGATTTTCCGTAGCATTACGTAACTTTCCTTATACTACGTATAATATACCGTATATACGTACGTATACGGGAAAGTAAAAAGTTTAAAACAGTACAAATGGACTTTGAGCGAAATTTTTTGTTATCCAGAATGGGTATATACGATAGAATCAGTCTAATAGATGTCAGGACAGAGCTAATATAACATATTACATAGACACTCACTAGCTTCAAACGTTTCGGCTTGACATGGTAAACTTAATCAGAATTTTAGGTTAAAAACACTACAATTACTCAAACAATTGACTTTGAAAATTTACATTGTCTTGGATCCAGTTTGAATATTTTACTGCATTTAAATGGAGCTCTAATGAGGTGGAATATCCATACGAAACGCCATAGATTACCTACTCATATTTTGCCACGTATTCGTGCATATTTGAAGAGAAAATGGTATGCACTGTATTTGTACATTATGCTTCACCAAATGTTCGCAGGATGTACTGCACAGAGTACCGGGGAACAACCAAGGTCGTGACGCACGAATGGTGTCCCCTCCTCAGATGCGTTGTGAATCCTCATCAGGTGAGTTGAGACGAAGTGACAACCAACACCGTTTCATTTTTCGTATTCCCTTCACTCACCCACATTCTCAGATATCTACAACAATCCCTTTATTTTCTTTGCTTTTCAATCAACTTGCTTTCTCGTATTTTATTTTATTGCGTAAAACTTCCTTCATATAGGACTGTAAGAGCTTACATGTACCGCATGTAACAAACACGTGCTAGACTAAAATTGCATGATATTATCACGATCATCATATCATCTATCATAGTAATATAAATTAAGAACGCTGTAATTCAGTAACGGTAATTTAGTAATTCAGGAGCAAAGACGGAACCATCGTAGTTTCTCCGTTCTTCCAGTCCTTACATACGGTGAGACTGTTTCATTGTTTACGAATTTTATTATAATAATCTTTCTTACTCGTTATAGTTGCGTATTTATTGGATATTTGCAGAAAAAATGAAATCTGCCGTGCGTAATCATTATGTGAAAACTTCTCGGCGGTCGTGCAATTCAAGCATCGTAGCGATAGAAGTACTAGTTCTTCAGAAAAAGTTATTAGCCATCTGCACACATATTGCACTGAACAAACAAATCAATTCATCAATCAACCAACCAATCCGTTTGATTGATTGATGAATTGAATATAAACATAGCTTCCTCTCTCTCAGACATTATTCCTCTCTCTTGCATATACTTACTGTTAATATATAAATTACTGAGTACTGCAGCAACATGGAGCAGTACTGCAGCAACATGGAGCAGTACTGCAGCAACATGGAGCAGGTGAAGTAGAGATGGGCACATTTGATCTATTTTTAACTTGTCTACATGTATTTTATTGTATTTTCTACGTTATTTGTATTATAAATGTGTTGTTAATGTTTTAATTGTATTATGTTTACGCTTAGCTAAATAAAATCGACGGAATTATTAGAGATAAGTTATTATTTTCAGATTTATTAATACGAATCTCTTACAGTTTCGGAAAGTTTGAAAATCCTATTCTGTATCATTTTCAAGGCGGAAATAAATGAAAAATGTAAATATATAAATTAAAAATGTAAACAATTTTGCCTTAAGAATGAGACGGAATAGAATCTTGAAATGACGTCTCAGATTTACATTCAAATAATAAAAATTAATAAAGAAATAAAAAAATGAGTGTCTGTAATAATTTCTTAGTTTAAGTCAGTGAGTGAGTTTTTAGCTTACTGACCTCTGAATCTACAGTGCAAGGGTTCGATCGTGGAGAATGTGCGTGCATTTTGGAAGGACGAAAAATCCTCAGCAGCCTAATTATTCATGTGGTATTTAAAAACCTCTGGCGGATGCCCTGCAAAATTAAATCAATCCAACAATAACCGTACCTAACGATATCACACCTCCTCCCTAACAGATAGTTTGGATATATTTACCTAAGACGGACATGTGGCGTAGTAAGTGAGAGTCACACCACAGGCGTATCTGGGGACCGCTAGCGAGAAAACGCGCCTGCTCGACAGAACTCGAGACCCGCGTCGGGGGTAGGCTTCCAAGAACGCCTTGGTCGAAAAAGTCTGGCAACCAAGTGCATTGAAAATCCAGTATGGGACGCGATCTGTACACGGAGCGTTGTTGCGAGTTGGCTTGTAAACCGGCTGGCAGGAGCGGCCGGTGCTGTGCAGCATCTTCGCGTGCGCACCGGGGCACGGCTTCCCGTGGGTGGTGGTGGTGGACAACGAGACGGCGCAGCCGATTGCCGCTCCCACGCGCTACGGCTCCGTCGAGCCCTTCCTGGCGCAGCGCTCCGACTCGGGCTACACCGTGCTCGTCGTCCTGCCTGCGCCCCGCGCCGCCAAGGCAACTCACTTACACTTTTATTCACTCGCTCTAGAGCACTCTCGCTCTCACTCGCACACACGCCCCTCACTTTCATGCGCACTCACAAGCACAGACAGACATCCTCACTTTCACTCTCACTCGCACGCCATTCAGCACTCTCACTCTCACTCGCACTCGCACCCTCACTCGCTCACTTTCATGCGCACTCGCACAGACAGACACTCCCGCTTTCACTCTCACTCGCTCGCCCTCCAGCACTCTCACTCTCACCCTCACTCACACACACGCACCCTCGCATACACCCGCACTCGCTCAGTTTCATGCGCACTCGCAAGCACAGACAGACACCCTCACTTTCACTCTTGTTCTCTCGCCCTCCGGCATTCTGACTCTCTCTCTCGCACACACGCACCCTCGCATACACCCTCACTCGCTCACTTTCATGCGCACTCGCAAGCACAGACAGACACCCTCACTTACACTTTTATCCACTCGCTCTAGAGCACTCTCACTCTCGTTCACACACTTCCACTCCTTCCCGCACACTGATACACAAAAGATCTAGTAATTCAGCGACAGGTACTCCAGCATACCCAATATATTATCTTGTAAAGAATGGTTCCGACGGGAGTCCCTCTCCAAAATAGAGACACGAAGATGAAATAGAATAAAAGAAAATAGTGATTTGGCGGGGTGGACAGTATTTTGAGATGATCATTTAAACTCTATCTGATTTCAAAAAAGAATACATGTTTAGAACTATAGAGAATAATGTCATGTAGTATCACGCGCGTGCGTGCGTGTGTGTGTATGTGTGCACAGGATATCGTGTGGATGGTGCAGTTCGCAGCGACCAAGCCAGAGAACACCGTGCACTGCTGTCGAGATCCCGCCACCAGCGGCGCCCAGCGGCAAGGCCGCGAAGCTCGCGGCGGCCGGGGCAGCCTCCACAGAGGTAGCGTCATTGCGCTCTCCCGCTGCGGCGCGCGGCGCTCAGTGGCTGCTTGGGGTTTCCGGACACATCGGTTGTTATTTCCCTACCTCCGGTGCATGCAATGCAAGCTACACTCAGGGAGGAGGCGGGTTTCCTCGCTCTTTCATTGTCACATCCCGTGCCAACCCACACGCCAGCGATAGACGTTTTCCACTCATCCACAGCTCGAATAGGCTCCGTGCTTCTGACTGGTCACCTGACAAGTTTGGTTGTGTGGTTTGCACACTTGGGAGTGTAAAAGGGGAAACGTGTTGAGAATAACAGACTGAAATGAAAAATCGCGAACGGTCTTTGGGCTATTTTATAATAATAAATTAACAATAATAATAATAATAATAATAATAATAATAATAATAATAATAATAATAATAATAATAGTAATCACGAAGATGTCTTTAAATATATTTCGTAAGAATTCACCTGAAATTAATCGGAGACACCTTGCAAAAGTACCTATTAGAGAAGAAAGCTACTAGAATTCACCTCCAGAGGGGGCCTGTATTCGACGCATCAATTTATGTAACGTGAGGAATCGGCCACTGGGGCTCAAACTCTCGGACCGCCGGTCGCAGACGCTGCAGCGGAAACCGTTTTGGCTCTGACATAACTCATCTGTGTGTGTGGGCGTGTGATGTACTGCAGTGTTAATGTTCATCACAGAGTTTCTCTGTGTTAGTGAATGCGACTGAATGCCTGTGTCTGTTTGTAATAATGTTTCTGTGTCTGACTGAGTGTAACTGAACATGAATGAGTGTTACTGTGTTAATCTGAGTAATGTAAATTACACAGAGGTTGCATGTTACTGCAAATACTATGTTTTTCTACTACTGTGTGTTTCTTTCTTAACTGGATATTCCTGTGTGTTACCTTAATGTATACACTGATGTTAACACATTGTTAATAGCACTAACACGTATTACTGCTATTGAGCCATTGCTGTTGTGAGGTATTGTATTTATTAACATTAGGGAGTCATAGAATATTGTGACTCTCAGTGGATTGTTGGTTAACATTCTCGTTTTGTATGGCACCATCCCGCGTTCGATTCCAGGCTGGGGAAAAAATTAATTGTGCGTTTCCTTGCCATGCCCCAGTATATGTTGCTGGGTGATGATGTGAAAACTGACTTCTCATGTTGGGAAGACCAGGATAAGGCATAGGGATGTCTTCACCCACGGCTGCGAGGCCGAGACGCTGCTGGTAGGCCACGACCCGCACGCAAGATGTCGAGCAAAGCACAGACAGGCCGTAGTATCTAAATCACTGACCAGTTATAGAATACATTTAAATTTATTATAACATTGATATATAGTGGATTAAAATTCTATGAAATACAACAAAACATTAAATGTATTAAATCTTTTATACAAACATACTCAAAAATATGCGGGATGTTTGTTTTTGAAAAATCTTGTGCTCTATACGTTTTGTGCTCTTGACATATTTTGCATTATGATTATTAAATAAAGCAATTTGAAAAAAACGTTTAAACTTAGAGCCTCTAATCTCAATGTGTTTTAATGTCAACATCAGAAGAACATGTCACACAGATTTTCTTAATGAGTTTCGGGCACAACTTCTAGACACAACTTCCACAGTCGAGTACTCTTGTTTCGTTGACATCCACAGAGATAACAACGCCCCAGGTTGACCTTTGGTGACTCCGCTGACCTCTCAGACTCTTGTTGGATTCCCTGTAGAAGTCTTTCGTGTTTTCTTATTGCTGTCAGCACAGATTTTCTCCCGAATCTTCTTTCTCATTTCTAGTTTCATAAGAGACAAAGCGCGATCCTTTAGGAATCCCCTTCTAGTCAACCTCTCTATATTGTTGTTCTTTGTGTAAACACTCAGGGCACTTATTGCAGAGATATCCATGATGTCAGCGCAGGTCTGAAGCTAAACCGCGAGTGGTCGCGTGGAATACTATTGTAATCCACGCTGTTTCCGGCGCCTATCGCTCGTGCAGCATTTATCACTTGAGTCATATTTCGCTACCAGTGTGGCCATATCGGCGAAATTCCCGCCGTTTTCAGAGGATTTTGAACTCGTACGGCGGAATAAAATTAGTTTCGCAGTTTCGCAAGTTAGTAAAGCAGTACAATTAGTAAAGGATCAGTTTTCGTTAACCTTTATTAATAAGTTATTTTGCACAGATGTATATTTTAAAATTTCTAAATGCATGTTACTAGCAAAAATAAATAATATAATATTTATGTAATAAATTATATAATACCTGCAATCAATTATTATTTTGCAAATTTTCAGCCAAGTAATGCATTCTATATTATCTAAAAGTTGAATTGCAGGTTCAATAAAGCCATTATATTTCGCAATCTTATTTTTGTTTACATATAATAAATTGATACAACATTTAAAGATGGAAAAATAATTTATTTTACGATTAGCGTATTTAGGCAGGGAATTTAAAACGAGTTCATCGGATTTTCGGCGGAAAGTGAAATGAACGTGGCGTAATCCCCCTAAAGGCACATGTGGCAGCCGTGTTGGCTGGAGCGGAGGAGGTGGGTGGGTGGGCGTGTTGCAGAGTCGCGCAGCAGCCGCCGCGTGAGCCACACGCTGTCCGCGTCCGAGTCGTCGACGTCGCTGCGGCGCCAGACGGCCCCGCGCGCGGGCAGCCGCGTGGGCAGCGACTCGGGGCTGCTGGCCGCCCCCGCGCCGCCGCCGGCCGCGCCGCCGCCGCAGGCCGAGGGCAAGGGCCTCGTCATCTGCCCCGGGCCGCAGCCGCCGCCGCCGCTGCTCGTGCTGGAGACGCGCGGCATCTACACGGCGCCCTCCGACGGCGTCGTCGCCTGCGCGCTGCTCAAGGTCAGCCACTGCCTGCGCACGGACCGGGGAAGCCACGACGTCGTGAAATACAATTTACAATAGCACGAAGCGTTGTCACCAATTACCCGCGAGATTTACCAAAACCACCATAAACCAATGAGATGTCCAATCAACGAAGCATTAGTCACTGTACCCAAAATCCAGGAGAAGTTCCTAACGTAGCGGCTGATGACGTAGTCACTTGGTACTCGCACTTCAACGCTCCCAACATCGCGGGAAGACTCGAACTGGTTCACTGCCCACTGCCTTATGCCCCTCTGGGCTGAGGGCTTGCTGACTGGCCTTCCCGCACAGCTGGCGACGCGCTCGGTTGCGCCTGTTGATGGGAGACGGCTCCGCTGCGCCCGCTCTTAACGCCCTCTTCTGAGCGGCGTCCGAATCTCATTGCGCCGCCGTCTTGTCACTGAAACCCTGTGGCAGCACTTTAAAGAAGGCGCGGGCGACTGCAGGAACATTTTATCCATTTTGAGAAATCTGTTTATTTAAGTCAATATTACTGTAAATTGGTGGTGCTTTGTTTCATCATTAAATCCACGGCACTTTAATTGGTCATTAAAACCAGCACGATTCGATGATTAAAAAGTGAATCATTGATGCGTTTTGGTAGTGCCTACCTCTGAGGAAGGTATTCCCTGCCTGAATGGGGCAAAATCGTGCTCCCACCAGCGTGTAATAGCGAGTGCATGCGCGTGCGTGCGTGCAGCTGCCGCTGGTGGGAGTGTGGCAGCCGACGCTGCTCCTGTCGTTCCACCTGCGCCTCTCCAGCCCCAGCGCCCAGTTCCGCTTCACCGTCGAGGACCTCGACTCGGGAGAGATGCTGCTCGACACCGTCGGCCAGGGCCACAAGGTCACCTCCGCCAGCACCACGTACCGCATTAGCGCTTCTATCTCCACTAGCCTCGCACAACCCCTCCCCTCTGCCATACCTGGTTAGGGAAAAAACCCCGCTAGCCGACGGTAGGTCTCGCCATACAGCGCGGGAAAACCACCGCCACCTCCAAACAAAAAAAGCATGCACTACACTTATGGAACTAATGACTCTAGTAGTTGAAATGAATCACAATCACTCATTCAACCGTCAACTCTCATCAGTACTGATCACAATTAACGATGTGGCAATGCCGCGAGCCAGGAAGGCATAGGGTTCCCGGTGGCAGGACTTTCCAGGTCTGCACCGACTTCAGCTAAAGAAAGTCACTTATTCCATGTTTAGAAGAAAGTGAATGTTTGTCGCTCTTATATGTACTATTCCGTGATATCTCCGATCAATACAAAGCAAATGTCGTAGCAGAATCCTAACAAACGGACCCCAGCCCTTTAAACCATACATGTACATGTTTGGATTCCTAACGATTTTGTACGATGGAAGTGGAATAGGGGAATAAACGGTCTCCAACATATCACTGATAAAAGCTCTAAACACCCCACTTGTACAAACATCGTTTTTCATTACGTTTTTTATTATGTATCTTCTAATAAACTCTCCGTAACCATAGTAACCTATTTTGCGGCTATTGGAAATTTGGACATTTCACACATATTACGTCACATGGGAGGTCGTAACGTAATATGCTTCTTCTGCAATTCCAGACGGTCCCAGCGTTCTTCCTGCAAGTGCCCACTCCGCCGCTGGAGGGATCGCCTTTGCCCGTGGCGCCGAAACTAACCATTCCAGGAATGGCCGGCATGTCTGAGGCTGCCCTCAGGTATGCTATTTTGGGTCTTTCTCTCTCTCTCTCTCTCTCTCTCTCTCTCTCTCTCTCTCTCTCTATCTATCTATCTATCTCTCTCTCTCTCTCCCTCTCCCTCTCTCTCTCTCCCTCTCTCTCTCTCTCTCCCTCTCTCTCTGTACACACAAACACATATACATATCTACACACTACGAGTGATCGTATATGATCAAAAGTATCCGGACACGTGGCCGAAAGTGACTTACTAGTACGAGACGCCCTCATTGGTGATGCTGGAATTCAATAGGGTGTTGAATGCCCACCCTTAGCCTTAATGACAGGTTCCACTATTGCAGGCATACTTTCAATCAGATGCTGGGAGGTTTATTGGGTAATGGCAGCCTATTCTTCACGGAGTGCTGCAGTGAGGAGAGGTCTCGATGTAGGTCGGTGAGGCCTGACACGACGTCGACGTTTCAAAACATCTCAAAGGTGATCGATAGCATTCAAGTCAGAACTCTGTGCAAGCCAGTCTATTAAAGGGATGTTTTTGTCACGTAACGATCATGCGTGGTAATGTAGTGGGTGTAAGTGAATTGGTGCAAACTGAAAGGCTCGATGTCAAATTTCGGCGATTTTTAGTTGACGATGAGAACTGTTCTTAAATATAATTTCGTTCGTTGTTCGCGAACTCTGTGACGTCTGTAGGGTGCTTCAAATCGTCGATATCGATGTCCGGAAATTAGAACCTTTTGGCTTGCTCTTCAAAATTAAAAGCTCCTGGACATCGAATGTTTTTGAGGCCTCATTCACAGCTAGGTCCTTAGCATCCACTTTAGATTAACGATAGGGCTAACGGTATGATGTGATGTAGTGATGGTGAAAGGGCTGAAAGAGTGAACCCTAATACAACCATGCCCGAGGCGGGACACGAACCCTTCAGTCCGAGAGTGCTACGGCACTGCCTTACCGATCTCAGCCTTTACGACGGTTGAACGTTTTCGTTGTGTTCGACTGAAGTGCAAGTGCGAGTAGGCAGCAAAGGTGTGCGGCGGCGCGCAGGCTGGCTGCGCAGATAGCGGGGCTGCGCGTGCCGTCGCCGCGCGTGCGCGGGGTGTCGGCCGGGGGGCAGCGACCGTCGCTGGGCAGCGTGCTCATGATGCTGCGCCTCACCGTGCACGTGCGCGTGGGCGACTGGCCGCTCACCCCCAGCGAGCTCGACGCCGTGCAGCAGGGCAAGGCGCAGGTGAGGCGCACACACCAGCGGTTGGCCCTGAGGAAGGTCACAGTATGATGGTCATTAGATTGGCGTTTGCGACTAGGACACGTACTGAAAGCGATCCAAACATTTCGATCATGATGCTCCGAGAGAATAGTGCCGTAACGTTGACATTTGTGCATAGGACGCGGTGTCTGCTAGAGAGCCAACTAGAAGCTGACTTATATTCTTGAGCCTATTATACTCTTCTTTCTCCATTCTTTTGTTCGCAGTTGGCTAACTTGCAAATGGCTTCAATTCCTATATGGATGTCATCGTCCTACGGAAATATAGTGCGCCACGAGAAATAATTGAAATTAGGAAGTCCAGAGCAATGCGCTCTTCCGTAATATTTTTATAAACATTACATTTACTTTAGTTTTTACGTGATAAGTCATATGTTTCTTTTAAAATCGAGTCTTGAATGGCAGATGCGTACTGCTGACGGTGCACGTATTTCCAGCTCCTGCGTTGGAAGGTCGCGAGCTGTGTTCGTATGCGTTTCGTGTTTTCGTGCTTTGCTTTATATTTATTATATAAAAATAAAGTAAAAGATAGCGTTCACTGTTTAAATGTTTTAATTGGTGAGAGTGAATGAATGTGATTATTATTCATCGAAGAAATAAGAGATGAAAATAGACATACAAAATGGGTTAAGGAATGCATTGACTTGCAGAATATGAGTGACATACAAAGCGATTCAATAAAACAAGTCATATTTCAGTTATGAGAGCATAGTACTAAGTTTTGATAGTCGGGGTGTAATAATTATAAATAAACCAGTCTCTTCACTACACAAATGCCATTTGCTGCAAAATGCCAAGAAAAGATATTTGTACGTACCCCTCTCCAAATATTTTTCTATTTCGTGGCAGTTTTCGTTTACTGATTGTGTGAGCATGTTAAGACACTTTTACACATATTGAAATAAATTTCAATATTCCCGAGACTCGCGTAAGTGTATACACCTAAGCAAAACTCTTAGACTTCGGTACAGTGATGTCTTCGCGAGGGCCGTAAACAAACACTCCACGATGGGGCACGGCTGAACAGCTGCCGCGGCGGATGGATACTTATCTGAATCACTCGAGATGTTCACTTGTTTAGGGAACTGTCTCTTTGGCTCATTCTTATAAAAATCGTTCTATAACCACCGTGCGCACTCAACAGCGGACGGCACAGGAACTGCGGACGGCAGACCAAGAATCGCAAAGGCCCCTCGAGGCAATAGAAACCCCAAGCCTCCCTGCAGCCAACAGTCCGTTTGGGGACACGCGACGAACCACTAGGCTTCTGCACCTTCGGAGATTAACACTGGACAGTAGACTCTTTAAGTCATTTCTTTTAAGAGAAGATTGTTTTAGTTTCATTGTAACGAGCAGTGTGACGTCTTTCTTTTGACTTAGCCTAGGTTGTAATTAAGTTGTTGTTTGAATTCAATTGTGTACTTATAATCGTTCTTATTTTTTATTTAATGAATTAGATTCATTGAGAAAAAAAATAAATACATCCATTTATTTTTTCTAGAGGCTGATGGTTTTACGGTATATACAATAGATTTGAACTACGGCTACTTTGTGGTTTACTAAATTTAAAACGCTTCCAATTTCAAAATCAAAAAGAAATATCTATTTATAAAGATAATTACAACAACAACAGAAATTTTGCATAACAAATTGTAACTATAAAAACTATACTAAAAGTCCTTTCAACACGTCCTCATTTCGTTTATACTTCAAGGCGTATACCATTTCGCTTATATTCCAATACGTCAAATATTCTTCTGTTCTCCGAGTACTAATGTACTAAATCTAATGTACTAATGTAATCTACTAATCTACTAATGTACTAATGTAAAAACTAGCATGTACTAAATCTTTCGTCTGTCTTTGAAATCGTCAAACTTTTCTCCGTAGACCATGACCTCTTTTGTAGATGTGATTTTGTTCTTGTTCGCCTTCACTGTATCCAACCTATGTCTTCCTCTCTAGAAGGCCATATATGAAAACATCTTCTCGACGACAGATACAGTAAAATCTAACCCGGAATAGATTGAGACAAAAAAATTAGGGAGGTTTAGGAAGGTTAAGGGAGGTTTACGTTTTATGCATGTTGTCCATTTTATTACACTTGCGATATTGAGTTTCTGTCCTAAAAGTAGTAAATTACATGACAATTAAAGTTATCAAAATACATTAACATTATAACGTATATGTAGAAGAAATCATTAATAAATGAATATTAAACACTCATCATAAACAGCTTCTGAGTTGAAAATTACACATCGTACTGGCTGTATTTGCATAGCTTGCTGACTCTTAAACGCAGAATATGTTACAACCAGTACTATGATTTTCTAATATTCTAATGATAATTTTCTAACGATTTGGGGTAAATACCAGAATTCGAAAGATTAGAACGCGAAAGGATGTAGGTATTGTAATGGCTTAAGGCCTTCGGCCTAGCCACATAGAATCAAGTAAGCTAATTTGTCTGTAATAGTTACCTATTAAATAAATAAATAATTTTCTAATATCCTCGCATGACTTAGCAATGCGTATCTGGTCGAGAGGATATGATTTTAACGTGGGGCAGGGAGACGAGTGAATTGAAGCCATGCCCGGACACCTTCCCACGCTCAAGAGTTGAGGTAACAATGTCTCGTTTGGTGATATGACACAAGAACTGCTATGGACTATCATTAGGATTTATACAAAAATAATTAAACAAGAAGCATATGTTCTCTTCAAAATAAAAAGGATTTTATTGTCAAAATGAATCACTAAAAAAGCACTCCTCCAAATATATTTTGTACTAATATGTAGATTAATTATAAAAATGTCTTTTGAGGACCAATTTGTCACATCATATGACTTACTCAACACAATCTCAATTTTAAGTCTCTTTTTAGAGTACCTCATTCACTGCAATTTCCGCAAATGCGCACTCCCCCTCTTCAACACTAAATTCGCTCTTCCACTTCTAAATTGACCTCATTTCCTCTTATAATATCTCTCAAAGCAATAATAGTTCTGTGAAATATAAAAAAAACGCAAAAAAATATGTAATTGGTGATATGGAGTTAAATTATACCCCAGGCACCAGAAAAGAAAAGTTTCTTCTCCCCTTCAACAATGTGCCGACCGCCGGATTCGCAGACCAACTGACTTCGCGAGAGGTAGGCTCCTCCGCGCAGGTCGGGTTGGGGAGCGCCCATCGCTAGTGAGGCGTTGCGATCGTGGAGGGCGAGCAGTGGAGGCCGAGCGGTCGAGGGCGAGCGGTCGAGGGCGAGCGGTCGAGGGCGAGCGGTCGAGGGCGAGCGGTCGAGGGTGAGCGGTCGAGGGCGAGCGGCCGAGGGCGAGCGGTCGAGGGCGAGCGGTCGAGGGCGAGCGGTCGAGGGCGAGCGGTTGAGCGCGCGTGGTGGCGCAGGAGCGGGAGCAGGCGCAGCTGTTCGGGGAGCGCGGGGAGCGCAGCGGCGTCGGCGTGGACGCCAACGGCACCGGCAGCATCGCCGGCTCCATCATGCGCGGCGTCTCCCAGCGCCACTCCGTCGCCTCCATCGCCCTCTCCAACGTGTCCGTCGCCTCCTCCGCCTCCAACACGCCCTCGCAGAGCGGTGTCCTGCCCAAGGCCAAGCGACGCTCCTCCAACATGAAGGTGGCCGCGCCAACGCACACGAACCAACACTAAGCGACACAGCGTGACTAAACGACAAAATGGCTCAAGGACTAAATTACTTAACGACTAAACGATTAAGTAACTGAAGGAATGAACAAACAAACAAACAACTAAACTATTTAGCGACTAAATGAGTAAAGACAAAATGGCTAAATGACCAAACGACTAAAAACAAAACGACAAAATGACTAAACGATTAAATTACTGAACGACCAAACTAATAAATGGCTGAACGAATAAGTGACTGAAGAAATACCCAACAAAACGACTAAACGTGACTAACCGAATGAGCAACTAAATGGCTGAACCACTAAATGACTCAATGACTAAACGATTTAACGACTAAATAAATAAACGACTAAACAACAAGACGCGTAAATGAATAAACGAATAAAAACAATCGAATCAACTAATAAAGGAATAAACAAAAGTAAACTAATAAATGAGTGAAAGCACCCTCGCGTCGGGTTGTGACTCCGCGTGCCCGTGCGTGTGTGGCAGGGAGTACTGGCGGCGGGCGCGGGCGCGGGCGCGGGGGCGGGGGCCGGCAAGCGCGCCATGGACGTATCGGCGGCGCCCACCTACTTGCTGGTGGCGGTGGTGGACGCGGAGCGCGCGCCGCGGGCGGAGCTGCTCGGCGACACGCCGCGCGCTGTCTTCCTGCGCAGCCTCAAGGAGCAGTGGGAGGACGCCGCCCCCGGCAGGTGATATTCCAAGCAAACCACTTGCGTGCTGCTTTATGCCACGAGTGTCCAACACGCAAGACCGCAACTAAAGCCATTCGTATGGTGGGGGAACAAATTTTCCATTACTCGAGCAATCCAAACCCGACTTTCGCGTATTGCTGATCGGAGCACTTCGCCCAGTTGTTCTGAATCGGGGCGGGGCAGGTAAATGTTTTGCTTTTACTTTTGCTGACGTCTGAAGTACTGGTCGCAGAAGCGACGTTTGATGCATGAGTTTACTAATTCCTTGTTGCATTTTCAAAAATATTGTTTTTGTCACTGTGAAACTAGTAAGAGGTCGCATTGTCAAACTGATCGTTTGTCACATTGTAAAACAGTTCACTGTCACATTTACAAACTGATCGCTTGTCGCTTTGTGACTTACCGCAAGCGATCGCGTGTTGCGTTACCTCGGTATGAGAGTGACGGCTGGGCGTGCGCATGGGCGTGCGCGTGCGCTGGCAGGCACGCGCGGGCGGAGAAGGCGCGCCAGGCCTTCCAGAAGCGGCGCGAGGACGGCGACCACCTGCTGGCGCTCGCCACCGTCTCGCAGTTCGCCGAGGAGGCCGTGGCCGGCGCCACCGGCGCCTTCGACGCCGCCTCCGAGCGGCCCAGCGGCGACCAGCTCGCCGAACTCGCGCCCAAGTTCGACACCGCGCAGTGGATCGTCACGGTCAGCCTCCTCCACCGCAGTTCATTACGAGATTAAGGGTGACGATTGGAAAGTTCCATGATTGTACACCCCAGCCAACGACGCGGCGTCTCCCGGATGGCCAAGAATTCAAGTACCATGATTAACTAGGCAAGAAGTACTTCGACACTGCGCAGTGGATTGTCACGGTTCAGCATTCTTGGGCTTAGTTTATTAGATTATCACTGTCGATTGTGGAATACTCAAAGGACAAGTGGTAGTTCGAAACCGAGCCGTGAATCATCATGGTCAGCCTCTTTTAGCTTACTTTATAAAAAGTATAGCGCGTAACATCCGAAACCGCTTGTGAAGCTCACACACTAACTGTAAAAGTGGTAGTCGAATACAGCTTAGTGGATCATCACGATCATTCCCGTTTTTCTTAATTTTTGAAAATTGTAGTGCACAACATGCGATACTGATTGTGAAGCCCACAGGTGAACTAAACAGTCAGGCCTCGCGCAGTGGATCGTGACAGTCAGGCACTTTGTTCTGTTTAGCCCTCAAGGCGCGATGTCGTTAACAAGCCCCACGTACCAACTAGATGAGATTGAGGAGGCTAACTTGGAAGCTTGAGCGGTAGATTCTTTCAATCAGATTTCCAAACTATTACGGAGAAGCAACTTCGTCGAATCGCGCTAACGGTCCCATCTCTCAGTGATTCTTGACGGACTGACTCTTTGCTCCGTGCAAATCAGAACGTGTCCGTGTGGACTCTGAAGCTCACAGATTAACTCTACAAGAAGTTACCGCGTGTGTGCATTCTGACAGTCAGCCTCTTTTTTCTTATGGTATTATTAGTGCAGCGAACAAGGTGTGGTGTCGGTTGTGAAGCTTATAGAATAACTAGACGAGTAGTATTTGGCTCATTTGGAAGCTTGAGTGAATTAACCATTAAATAGATTCCCAAACTCTCAGCTGAGGGGTGATAACCGGTCCAACTAGCGCCCACGTTTGGCACCGAACGGTGGCTCATGCTGGTAAGCCTCTATCTTTCTAAATAAATGTAGAGCTCAGCGTAAGCTGCCAATTGTAAATCCCCCTTATAAAAACAAAAGTAGTAGATAGCTCATTTGGAAGCTTTAATAGCGGATTAATCTTTAAATCACTTCCTCACTTGAGCGACAACCTACTCGCCAAACTGGCACTTACGTGACTTTGCAGTGATTTGTGCCAAAAAGCAAATGTTTTCTTTATGAGAAGCGTAGAGCAGTACGAGCGATGGCAACTCAAAGTCGCGAACTAACCAGACAAATGTTATGGCTTATTTTGAAGCGTAAGATTAATCTTTAAAGCCTAGACTCCCCTTTGCTGAGCGCCGAAATTGCTCCCAATGAACTGACACTCCGCAGTGGTTTTTGACGATTAGCCTCTTTCTTCTTAATCTTAAAGAAGTGTAACACTGAACGTGGGGAGTCGGTTGTGAGGACCACAGACGACTAAATGAGTAGTGGGATCATTTCGGGGCACCGCGAAGTGTCACGTGCTGGTCAGCTTGTTGATAACTTAGAGCTCACCGTGCGGTGCCGATTCTGAAGCCTCAAAAATAAGTAATCCTGCTGCAAAGACTCATTGATATTATTAAAATGATTTTCCAACATCCTCGTGATTTGAAGTTCAGCAGGAGATATTCCTTATGGCACTGATTGCTAACTCCTCGAACCAGTTGGATGTACATCCTATGGCCTCAATGTTGGTAAGACTTTTGACAAGAATTGTGATGACTTCATCCACAGGTAATTCAGAGGTAGGAGGTTATTTGTAAGCTTAAGAAGCCAATTTAGTCATAAATTGTACTGCCATCCCTCGGGTGAGCGATAATAAACTTGCCACACAAACCCCAAAGTTCGACATAGAGTTATGACTCACCTTGGTCACCACAATACCACATGTCAGTTTATTACAGATTTACCATCAAATGTTTGGTACATATTGCAAAGCTTCTATATTAACTAAATGAGTAGTAGAGAGCTCATTTGGAAGGTTGAAGAGCGTATTAATCTTTATTGCAGCCAAATTAAAGACGTATTAAACATTCGCATACCATGCGGTCTGCTCCAACCACAGCGTGTTTTTTCCTGTTTCGGAAGGAGTTACTGTTTCATCAATTTGAACTATTAATTAACTCATTCCTATCCCTACGTGATAATTTAAGCTTTCAACACTTATAGGGCGCGTACCATATGTAATCGTTTCGTGGAAACTGTACTGCTGGGTTCTCTCACAGCCCAAGCCTGCTCATAAACGCATTAAATTGTTAATTTAAAATCTGTCGATACAGAGAATAGTTATGCAATCAGGATAACATTGTGAATGTTGAAATAGTTCTTAAGAATAGAACATGGCCTCTATGTCTCCGAGAAAGTATAGAAATTGATGAAAATGCACATGACCTTACAACACACTCCAAAACTGAAAATACTTTACGAAAAATTTGAAGAGAAGTACTGTAATATATTCTTGAAGAGAGTATGTAGGAATTGTAATTACATGTGTGGAATTTTCGTTCGATATCATAGCATTGTATCCCCTTTGTTGACCTCTTCTCTCCACAGTACTTTAATGTGTACTTTAATACTCCTCCGTGTACTTTAATGGCAGTAGTATACGACTATTGCAATGTAGCGTCTCGGTGAGTCAATTTTTCGCTCAATGCACGGTACCGATTGTGAAGCCCTAGGCCATCTGAAGTAGTGGTTGAGAAGCTGTGGCTCATTCCGATCAGCAACCGACTACCTCCATAAATCAGTTTATTAGAATTGAGCTTGCAACTTTTTGAACCCATTGTGAAGCCTCCAGATTAACTAATGGGGGTCTTAAAGTAGTTAAGTATACAACTTTTGCCCGATCTGAAATTAAGGTCTATATAGTGATTGTCTAATGAATAATCTAATGAAGGAATTGAGATACAGTGGCTCAGCACATGAAATCTCCATGTCTCATTTCATAAGGAGCTAATCTCCCAATGCTTGCAAGTGATTTTGAAGTCTTAAATCTCCTAAAGTGGTCGGTATGGCACAGTGGCTCGATCCAACTGCTTTACTCATTCTCTTTTGAAAGAAACTAAGCTCCCATTTTTTTCGGTTCTGTTTGTGAAGCTGACAAAATAGCAGAAATATAGATGAAGACTTATATTAAATCTTAGCAAACGGGTTAGTGTTTACTAAATTAGGAGAACCCGAAGTACACCACGGATTTTTCCTTTTAATTGATTAGTTAAGTTCCTTACGCAATTTTAGTTGATTGCTTTGCGTGGGAGGGAGTAAGGCTTTAGCAGCAGCGCACTGGAGATCTTTGCACGTGCCAATTGCACGTTTTGTCAGCATGAGACACGTCACTATTTTTTGATGATGCAAATTTGCTTACGATTATGCATGAACAGTAAATCATATAGAAAGTATCATGTCGTGGTGCAGTTGAAATTCAGAAGTTCGTGAGTAATTTTTAAATTCCATGTATAAATTCTTTTAATTACAATATATAAAATTTTAGCCTCTAGGATGGCTGATGGGCGGCGAACTAGCTTCCACGGTTCTATTCCAGTCGATTCCAAAAAATAGAGCTGTAGTTTTTCTTTAAAATTGTCTCAGTTCCTATAGCTCTATAACGGAATTCAGGCAGGCAGAGTTTGCCAGTTACAGTAACGTGAATGCAACACGTCTATGTTACCCTCTAAAAGTGTGATATTAAACTAGGGCCAGGTGTGGAGGACAAACTTAGGAGGCAAAGTCGGATAATCGACCCCAAATTCAAAATTGGCACAGGCCAACATATAATAGTATTAAATCTTCGTTATTTTATGTCACCAATTATAGACCAATCATAGAAAAAGAGACAAATTAATGCAAAGTGTCTGACACTCATTGGGAAAATTTAAAAAATAAATATCACAAAATAGTTGCAACAAAGAAGCAGTAAAGTTAACCAACACCCCTTTCGAAAATTGTAATAAATTAACGCCAATATTAACAGCTACATGGCTGTTCAGGAGACGCCGCGGCTTGCGTAGGCAGAGGTCTTAACTTTATGGCCGCCATTCTGCGACCCTTCTAAGGGAAAAATGCCTAAATGGTCAACACGTTTTCGTGAAATTATATACTTCAATTTTCCTATTGTTGCCGACGACATTAAGTCGTTGATACACCTCCTGCCTTATAAAATGAATCTTTTTAACAGTGGTAAGCACATTTGGGATGGCACGAGTCCTGTTCACTAATTAATTTAAAGAAACATATTATTAGGCAGGATGGGTCAGAATGGCCACTGCGAAAGGGAGGAAGCGCAGGAATAAGGCTAAAGCGACCCTGTGGTGCGCAGGAGGCGCTGCCTCCACCCGACAAGCCGCCGTCGTCGCCGCCGCCGCCGCCGCCCTC